>JAODAL010008529.1:0-116974 GCA_025379985.1 Phyllomedusa bahiana
CAATAAAGTAGGGCACAGGGGTTCACGCAGTTTACACCTAGCTTGCCTCGGCGAACGAAGTCACACAGGGAGGAAACTGCTCCGCGTCATGCAGCAAGAAATCGATGTGTGGCTTCTCCGCGCCCAACTGAAAATTTGGGAACCATGGTGACGGACAAGGGGGGAGGAACATGGTGTCCCCGCGCTGCACCGAGGAGGGATGGTCCATCCCGCCCTGCATGGCCCCCAGTGGTCAATCTGGTTGTAAAAAGGTTCCTGAAGTCTTCCACCGATCTTCAGAACATTCGAAAATGGCCAGGAAACTGTGCTTTGTGCATTTTAAATCCATTCGTACAAGCCAGGAACCACCCTCCTCGAGTTTGCAGCGGCAGAACGGCCTCCCCCAACACGCTCTGATATGCGATTTTTTTCCACCCGCTGGAATTCCACCCCTGCACATGTTGGACCGACTGTATGAACAGAGAAAGGCCCCATTAACGATTTTTGATGATCCGGGCAGACAGAAGTACTCCCCTGTGTAACTTTATGTCACCAGTGGCAGTTTCATGCGTGACACCGGGGCCGTTTGTTGAGGCCATTCGAGGAGGCCACGTTATTTTCAGTCCGCCGGGACTACGGGATGAATAACGTCATTCCACTGCTTCATGTCCTGGAACAGATGCTGAAAAATTCTGTCTGGGCAGGGACTGGAGATGTGGCGACTACATCTCGTGGCCACATGACCCCGGTGGGACTGAAATGGAGGAGGAGGAGGAGGGAAGGACATTGGAGCAGAAGCATTGTCTGGTGAAATGAGTGGATTTTCTACCCAGGTGACAAGAGGAAGGAGCAGGAGCGCTGGAGGAGGTGGATGGAGATGAGGAAGACGAGGCAGAGAACTCCAAGCACCGTGGCAGTATACGTGGAAATGGAGGCAGGAGCCCCCTCGGAGTCACTTGTCAATGTCCCGCAGCATGCTTATTTGCCTGGCTAGTGACAGCCGAATAGTCCCCAGCATCCGGCAGAGGATGACTTTCTGCTTCCACCCTATTGGACCCTCGCTAACCCGGGGCCAAAATGGGAGCCTTTTCCCAGCATTGAGAGGGAAGACAAACTCCAAATACTATAGGGAAATCCTCCCTAATCAGTTGGCCGCTGCCTATGTGCGGCAATCGTCCCTCCCTCTGACAGGTCTGACCGGGGGTTCCTCAGCGCTCCCGTACTCCTGCCGCGGCTGCGGGGGGAGGGGGGGGGGGTGGGAGCAGAACCAGCTCCATCAGCAGTAACCTAAGTCTGGAGTCACAAATGAGCAGCTTCATTCACCAGCCTAGTGAGGAGGGCAGACACCACAGCAGCAGCAGCAGCAGCAGGACATGGAGCATTCCCTGAACCAACAGCATGTGGCCGCCTTGGACAGCACTCTGCACCCCCAGTTAGAAGATCCGCTGGACTACTGGGCAGCCAAACTGAAGTGTGGCCGCAACTTTGCCGAGTTTGCAGTGGAGAAGCTGTCCTGCCCGGCCAGTAGTGTGCATCAGAGCGGGTGTTTCAGTGCGGCGGGGGCCATCGATACCCCAAGGAGAACCCCTTGTCCACGGGAAATGTTGAAACGACTGACCTTTGTCAAGATGAATCAGGCTTGGATCGGCCAGGATTTCCACACACCAATGCCTTAGGCGTCAGTCGGGTTCAAACTACCTGCCTCAGCCACTATTCTGATGCCGCCACCCGCCTGATGCCACACATCTGCTGCCAGTTTCTCCATCTGCCTCCCCCCGTCTTTACCAGGGACTGGTATTGCCACCCACCTCAACCACTACTGTCATTGTGCCAACCTATGTGCACCATGCTGCTGCCTGTTGCTGTTGCCGTGACATCCACACTGTGTCATTGTGCCACTCGGGCGGCCTGGTACTGTTTTGCCACATCCAGATGTCATAGTGCCACTCTCTGACCTCATGCTGTTGCCTCACTGTCATCACCTCCACTCCTGTCATTGTGCCAATGCCTGACGCCATGCTGCAGCGCCGTGACCCTCCCGCTCTCAGTATTGGCCGCTCTGTGCCTAATACTATGTTGGCCACCTGCCGAATGTCATTGTGCCACTCTCTGACTCATGCTCTGCTGTGACTCCTGTCGTGCCTCCACAACTGTGTCATGTGCCACTGGTCTGGACCTCCTGCTGCCTGCCCGCCGTGACCTCCACACTGTGTGACTTGTGCCACTCAGTGCCTAATACTGTCTGGCCGCCTCCATAATGTCATTGGGCCACTGTCGGACCTCATACTGCGCTGTGCCGTGACCTCCACACTGTGTGATTGTGCCCACTCTGAGGCCTAGATACAGTCTTGCCCGCCTCCATAAGTATTGTGCCACGTCTGACCTCATACTGCTGCTTGCCAGTGACCTCCACCTGTATCATTGTGCCACTTATCTTGTGGCCTAATACTGTTTTGCCGCCTCCATAATGTCATTGTGCCACTGCCTGAACCTCATACTGCGCGTCGTGACCTCCCACAACTGTGTGGATTGTGCACGCTGTGGCTTAATACTGTTTTTCCCGTCCTCCATCATGTTCATTGTGCCACTGCCTGACCTCATACTGTGCTCGCGCCGTGACCTCCACACTGTGGATTGTGCCACTCTGTGCCTAATACTGTTTTTTGTGCCACCTCCAGAATGCCATTGTGCCAACTGTCCTGACCCATACTGCTGCCAGGCCGTGACACTCCACACTGTGTGATTGTGCCACTCTGTGCCTAATACTGTTTTTCGCCTCCCATAATGGTCATGTGCCACTGTCTGACATCATACTTGCTGGCCGCCGGTGACCTCCACACTGTAACATTGTGCAAACTGTGGCCTAATACTGTTTTTGTGCCGCCCTCCTATAATGTCATTGTGCCACAGCCTGACCTCCATACCTGTGCCGCCGTGACCTCCACACTGTGTGAGTGTGCCAACTCTGTGGCCTAATACTGTTTTAGCCGCCTCAGAATGTCATTGTCCACAGCCTGACCTCAGCAGCTGTGCCGCCGTGACCTCCATACTGTATCATTTGTGCCACTCTGTGGCCTAATCCTGTTTTGCAGCCTCCATAATGTTCATTGTGCCACTGCCTGACCTCATACTGGCTGCCGCCGTGACCACCACACTGTGTGATTGTGCACTCTGTGGCCTAATACTGGTCTTGCCGCCTCCATAATGTCATTGTGGCCACTGTCTGGACCTCATACTGCTGCCCCGCGTAACCTCACACTGTGTATGTGCCACCTGTGGCCTAATAACTGTCTGCCGCCTCCATAATGTCATTGTGCCACTGTCTGACCTCATACTGCTGCTGCCGAGACCCTCCACACTGTAAATTCAATTGGTGCCACTCTGTGGCCAATACTGTTTTTGCCGCCTCTCCATAATGTCCATTGTGCCTCTGCCTTACCTCAAATAACTGCTGCGCCTTGACACTCCACACTGTGTGATTGTGCACTCTGGGCTTAATACTGTTATTTTTTTCCTTCCGCCTCATAAGTCATTCGTGGCCACTGACTGACCCTCATACTGCTGCCAGCCGTGACCTCCACACTGTGTGATTGTGGCCCACTCTGTGGCCATAAAACTGTTTTTGTGCGCACCTCCAGATGCCATTGTGCCACTGCCTGAACCTCATGCTGCTGTGGCTGCCCGGCCGTCCACCTCTCACACTCATCCTAATGTAGCCACCTGAGCTCTCAGCTTTGTTTTTTCCAGCTTTCGCGATAGCATGACTTTTATCATGCGAACATTCCGCTTGAGTTTTTTGGTCAGTTTGCCCTCTTAAGTGCCCAGGAATTTTTATAGTGAACGCGATTCTAAGAGCGGCGGCAGTCATTGCGTGTCATAACTAAAACACAACATTGTATGAAGACCAAACCAAGCTCCCTCTGCATAATTATGCATGGCACAATGTTCAACAGCACCCTGCAGGCTTCTGGGCAGCCTGGAAATAGCTGTTTTTTAACGTGATTCGTGCGAAGTAATTCAGGAACCGAAACGAATTTTTGTCGAAATTCGGCGAAGTGACGAACCGCATTTTTTGAGAAATTCGGCCATCTCTAACCGCGGGTGTCGGCGACCAAACCACGCCCCACTTGTGCCGCGACCACGAACAGCGCCCGCGCCGCAAACCCACGTCGAGAGACGCGAATTTGCGGCGAGTCTAGGCCGCAGAAACCGCGACGAAAGCCGCGGCTGAACCTGCGGCCAAAACCGTCGTGTGAACCAGGCCTTAGGGCTTATTCACATCTAAAATATAAAATATCAACAAAAATGTTTTATACAGTGTGTGTTCTGTGGGGCACCCATAGGCATCAATAGACCAATATGTAGTCTAATTCTGAATATGTTTGCTTTGCTTTACGTTGGCTTTTATTTGTAGCACAAAATAGTGTGGTAGTCTACTCTATGCTATTCCACTAATAAAAAATGCCAGTGTAAAACAGACCAAACATAGTCAAGAATAAATTATACTCGTCCTATTGAAACTTACGTGCACACTGCATGTAGAACATATTTTGGATGTCAATGAGTACTTAGATTTTATTATATGTGTGTGTGTTATTTGCTCCTAAATCTGAAGGAATTATTAGCTTTGGATGAGGACTTTAAAAAAAAAAAAAAAAGAACTCTTGCTCAAAAGCTGATTTCAGGATGTCTTTATGCTAATACATCCAGCGATCAGAAATGAAGAATTATTCCATTAAAATCTACAGGTACGAGGTATTTGTCTAATGCATGAACATGCTGAGAGCTCAAGAAGGAGAGGGATACTTTGTAACTGTTCTCTGCTTTAGCAAATAGTTGACAATTGTGAATGTGTGTTCCTAGTAAAAAAATGTTAATTCCCTAACATGGTAATTGATAGTGTTTTTTTTTGTTAATTGACATAAATATCTTTCTTTAATACTAGCTAACTGCTGCATTATTTCCTCATAGAAGTATGCATTTTATTTCACATTTTATTCTCCTTTTTGTTCTGTCAGTGCTGAAGCACATTTTCTTAATTATTTTTTTCTGCTTTCCTAGCTCTTGATGATTTCTCAAAATATCATTTGTTAATGGACAGGGAATTTATACAGCCCTTATTAATGTCACAAACCTACCCACCACTTTCAAATACTCATTTGTGAACAGCTGGAGCCTACACAGAGCAGGCACAATGCTGTAGTATTGACTTTAATAAACTGCTGAATGATAGACTTAGAAGCACTGAAATTAAACAGACCACACTACAATTCAAGTAATTCTGTTTTCTTTAAAAAAAATCAAATTGCAGCTTTTACTAGAGCAAGACAAGGTACTTTTTATAGTTTTTTTTTTCTCCTTTGTTTTTTTTTTTTATAATTCAGCTGTTACTTAAGAACATTAGATGCATTTTGCAACATGATCACAACACATCCATACCTTTTATATGTGAACAACGACAGCAACCAATTATCTTAGTACATAGTCAGAATAAGGTACAAGGAAATCTTGTTAAAGACTGCACAGTTTTTGCATAAATGTTTTAGAATGTGAATATTTACCAGGTTGTCTAACTTGATGTTCATGGTGTCAAACTTGGAAATATTTAGCCAGGAAAAAATACATATCAGAGGGGTTATCTTACTACAATGATTAGCTTTTAACACGTAGTGATAGATAATTGAAGACTTTTTCTAAATACATTGCTAAATTACTTTTCTTAGGTCAGGAGATAAAGAAAATGTTATCTCCTTTTAGAACACACAAGTTTCTCTGATTACGACCATCTCTCCTCACCTCTTCCCTTTCTCTCTTATCTCTCATTGCTCTAAGCTGCTGTCCATTACTCAGTCCGTCCATGGTGAGTTACCTCCTGCAGAGTCTTTTTTCTAGCTGCAGACTTTGAAAGCTTCTCATTTAGTTAAGTAAACACTCTTTAGAGCTTTGTAGCCTGTATAATACACTGACATGTGTAAGAGATTTATAAACTGTAACAGGAATAGCTAGGAACAGCAGAGTTGATGTGCCAATCACTGTTATAGACCAGCCCAAAGCCTAAACAGGATGTGTGATTCTAAAGCTGGTTGGGGCTCTTTGAAACTGCATGGTGAGAAAACCCCTTTAAGGGAAATTTATTTACCTTGTGTAAATATGTGAAAGGAAAGTACAGAAATCATTCACTTTACCTCTTTGGAATTAAGCTTCTAACTGTGACGTGGGGACATCATCTTCATTTAGAGGAAAGGAGGTTTTACTATCACCACAGATGGGGATTCTTTACTGTAAGAGCAGTGAGAATATGGAACTTGCTGCCACAAGATTCTGCAATGCTGATTTCTTTAATCCCTTAAGCCCAAATCCTTAAATGGCCTTAATAACCAGCTCCATTTTTTATATTTTGCCTCCCTGTGTTTTTTTTAAGTCGCGCAGTTGTATGATGACTTGCTTTTTGCAAGAGAAGTTGCATTTTTGGAGGGTGCAGTTTAAGTTTACAAATAAATTACAGCAGAATATTTTTTTTCCATTTTTTTTATCTTGTTTTTTAAATTACTTTTACACCATTCACATTTCCAAATAAATAACCTTTTAGATGAATTCAACAGGTTAGTATGATTAGTACAGATACCTAACGTGTAGGCTTTTTAATTTTTTGTGTAATGTATACCAAATAATTTTTGGATTAAATATTTTATTTTATTTATTTTTTTCTACATTTTGTATGTTCTTTTTTTACTTTTTTTTCATCCCATTAAGGGACAGCTATTTAACCTTTTTTAACATTTATTAATATATTAGTATATTCATGTATCCTAATACATTATGTATAATACATACAGTATGATACAATCTGTATCATACTTGTAACGGCTGGGTAGTGGATCCTCTGGACCACCGCAAGCGATGATAGCTAAGCCACGCCAGGGAACGGAATCTAAGTAGCCCCCGGTTTTCACCAGAGCCCGCCGCAAAGCGGGATGGACTTGCTGCAGCGTGAGGCTACCAGGTCGTCCCCCCTGACGTGACTTGCTTGCGATGGCGGCCGAGGTGCAGCGAGGTACAGAATCGTAGTCCGAGTATCGTAGTCGTGGGCAGGCAGGAAGGTCAGGGCAGGCGGCAGAGGTTCGGAGTCAGGAAACGTAGCAAAGGGTCTGGTACACGGTAAGGCGACAATATACTTCAGGAACGCTTTTTCTACGGCTCGGGGCAACATAGATCCAGCGAGGAATGACTGCAGAGCGGACCCTTAAATAGGGGAGGCGTCTAGCAGACAACCAATTATCGGGACACTGGCCCTTTAAATTTACGAGAACGCGCGCGCGCGCGCTAGGGAACGGGCACACGCAGCCTGGCCGGCAGGAGACGCGGACGGGACAGGAACGCGGCCGGGTAAGTTATTACCAGGGGCGGACCCCCGGCTCGTCCCGCGGCCAGCGGCGGCACCCGACCCCGGCAGGCGCCCGGGAGGGGAACCACGGGTGCGCCCGCGGCCCGCGGGCCGGGAAGCGGGGGCAGCCGCTACAATACTGACACAGGTAACAGTCAGGGAAGCACTTTAGGTCCCCTGACTATACTGACGTTCCCCGGGATCCTTCAGGTCACCAGGAGTCATGAACACCTGGTGGAGCAGGGGAATGACCTTTGTTTATGCGGTCACTGATCATGGCAATTGAAGGGTTAAGCGTCAGGGATCGAAGGTTTCCTCTGCTTCCCGGCGCTTACAGAGACTGCTCTGGAAACAATGCTGTTAACTACAACTCTTCATAACGCAGCTGTGGCACTGGGAGCCACAAAACTCCTCTTTTTGTAGCGACACTTCTAGACGTCGCTATAGAAAGACGACCTGCACCGTCTGCCGTTTATAAAGGGTGGGCGGTCGTCAGGGCGTTAAATAAGTTCAAGAAGGGTTTTGATGCATTTCACCAGGTTACAGTTATAAGCTGATGGATCCAGGGATTATTCTGTCATTTTTGTAGCTAGGAAGGAATTTTCCCTTTCATATAGGACAACTGGCAGCTGCCTCAGAAGTGTTTCTGCCTTCCTTTGGATAAACACAATAGGGTTATAAGTTGGACTTAATGGGACTTGGGTCTCTTTCTAACTTTATCTACTATGTTTCTATGTTACTTTGACATTTTTCAGACGTTAATGTCATCTTTGTAGAAGGGTTGCTAATCTAAAATTTTACCCTGATAACTTGTCAAAAATCATGGACAGATATTTTTTATGACATATTGGAAACCCACGATGAACCATAAAGATTGTAAGAGATGTATGTTTAAAGCTCACATATAAATGAGAACACATTAGTAGAAATTACTGCGCCTTTTAAACAATGACACCTTGCCCCAGCCCTGACCACAATCTGTTTAAGCTTCAACTTAAAAAAATCGTGCTATTCAGCTAATTCTCTGAGATTGAATTTGAAAATCCAGGGGCGAGTCTCTTCTCTCAGCAGGCGTGTCTCTCCTCCCAGGATTCGTGTCTCTCCTCCCTGAAGACCTGTGACATCATCATTCTATGTGAGGCAGTAGAAGCAGAAAGATGTCTGCAGAGGACAGCTCCTCACCCTCCTGCATGCTTCTTATGTGCCTGCAGAGGACAGCTATACAGCCTCCTGCATGCTTGTCATGTGTCTGTAGAGCTTCAGGCTGACTCCACAATCTCCTTTCTGGACTATAAGCAGTTATACAGTCAGCCTGAACTGATGAGACATGTGAGGAGTGTACACTGCCTCCCCCTTTCCCCTCTGTTACCAGGCAGCAGACTGGGTTATATGGAGCAATGCACACTGCCCTTCTCCCCTCCTCTCCCCCTGTTAACAGGCAGGAGACTCTATAACACTGTGTTATATGAGGGGATCTGTGACTTAAACAGCCAGTAATTGCCCAGATTATTCACCTTAGAGCTGGGAGATGAGTATAGAGCCAGCAGACCTTTGTTTCACTATCGATTTTTTTGCATTAAAAAAAGAACTTTATTGCTGCAACAAACATGGTGGTACAAACAAATAGAGCACAAAGTTTATATCAATGATAGCATAAGAATAAAACCATAGATGAACTGTACTGAATGGGTCTGCATTATAAAAGGGGTAATCAATTCTCTCAATTTGCAGGAATTCTATAGTGAGCTTTATCATAGATAAGTCACGGTCTATCAGAGCAGTTGCAGAAGCAAATTTGAGAGAAGTAGTCACGTGAGAGGCATCAGAAAGAGAGTAATGCAGATTAGCAACACTCCCAGGACACCTCAACCAAGTATCAATATAAAGAGCAGTGATCGTCATTTCTTACCCAGACGGGTCATATCGTAACAGAGGTCATTGTCATATTGAAACCCCCTAATAACAGGCTTTGAGACTTAATAATTCCTAAACGTACCAGCAGCAAACAAAAACAAAACAATACTCAACCAAAGGGGGAGGAAAGAGGAGGGGAAGCCAGCTAGTGTCGGAGACCCACCACCATACACCACTACGCCTAGTCGGTCACAGAGACAACATATTCAGAGAGTTATTGGACAGAACGATATTGGTCCGATTTAGAAAAGACAAGCCAGTCCTCCCAGATCTTATAAAAATTCACAGAGTCGTTGCGTGAGTCACAACGAATCTCCTCCCAACCACAAATCTTTTGTATCTCTTTGAACCAATCCGTAATCGACGGGCAGATGGGGGAACACCAGAGCCTGGGGATTACAGCCTTCGCAGCATTCAATAGGCTAATTATGAGACGGTTTTTGGGAGAACGATAGGATCCGTGTATATAGAGAAATAGCAACGTGACCGGGTCATTGTCAAGTTTCTCCCCTGTGATCAGGAAAATAACGTGCACTACCTTACCCCAAAAAGGTAGCATTCCCACCATATGTGTAACATGGATCCTATCCCATTATGACAGCGCCAGCATGTGCTAGTGACCGTGGGATAGAGGGTGTGTAACAAGGACGGGACTCTGTACCAGCGGGATAGAATCTTAAAGTTAAGCTCCTGAATTTTAACCGATACCGTGGTTCCTCGAAGTCGAGCAAAGATGTCACCCCACTCTTCCTCCGAGAACTCCCGCGAGAGCTCCCTCTCCCACGCCCTCTGATAGGTAAATTTGGAAGGCTCATCCGTATGAAGTAGTAAGCCATATATCCTAGATAGTGCACAGGTAAGGCGAGCCCCCTGCAAGCACCAGGATTCAAAGGGCAAGGGGGTTCGGCTCAAAGATAGTGGGTTCTCATAGGCGGAGCAAGCACTACGCAGCTGATAGTAGTGAAGCCTGGCAAATTTCCCATGTTGTGAGGTGGATGCCAACTCTGAATAAGATTTGAGCATACCTCCGCTGTAAACGTCCCACATCACTGCGAATCCCCTCTCCCCTCCCAACATAAGCCCAACTGACCGTAGGGTTTCCGGTAACCCCGGGTTACCCGTGATTGGTGTGAGTGGACCCCCCGTTGTAATGATAGACATTGTCGAAGGATACGCTCTACAGGTGAGTATTGTGGTCTGCAGGATGAGCAGGACCCGGTTGAGCAATTGTTTGGGCAAAATGCTTGGAGGTAGCCAGGGAAGGGGCGCAACTGGAAAGCCATGCAGGGCCGTCTCAATTTGAACCCATAACTTAGCCTTGAGACTGTGAAAGCCGTCCATTATCCTCACTGCTGCTGCCGCCAGGTAATATCTAAGGAAATCAGTATCAGTATCGCTCTGGAGACCCTAGGGTGCTTCTTCGCCCATATGAAGCGTGACAGTAGGCTATTCAACGACCTGAGGAAAGGCTTCGGGAGCACAATCGGAACAGCTTGGAACAAATAGAGAAGTCGGGGCAAGACGTTCATCTTTAATATGTTAATACGACCTATCCAGGAGAAGTCCTTTCTGTCCCACCTGGAAAGGTCACCTTGAATAATGTTAAATAAAGGGGAGAAGTTGAGATCAAATGTTCTTTTAAGATCCGCTGGGATGTGGATCCCTAAGTACTTAATAGAAGAAGTGGCCCAGGAGAAAGAGTAATCAGCCTTCAGCAGGGCTACCTCTTCAGGGGGCAAGGTGAGGTTCAGAGCTACACTCTTGGCCATGTTGATCTTGTGGTTACTAAATTGCCCAAAGGTGTTGAGAACCTGGAGAATTGATGGCAAGGAGAGTAGGGGCTCTGTGACATACAGGAGGAGGTCGTCAGCGAAAGCTGAGCATTTTACTTGTAACTTGCCACACGCAATCCCCTTTATCGATACATTGGCGCGGATATCCTGGAGAAGCCGCTCCATCGCCAGTACATATAGAAGAGGGGAGAGGGGGCACCCCTGCCTGGTACCATTGCGTATGAAAAGCGGGGAGGAAAGAGAGCCGTTAACTCGAATCTGCGCCTGCGGGGAGTTGTACAATGCCAAGATCTTTGCAATAAATACCGGGCCCAGTCCAAGCTGCGAAAGTGCCTCAAAAAGGAAGGACCAGTCCACCCTGTCAAAAGCCTTCTCGGCATCTAAAGAGAGTAACATGCAGGGGATCTTGGACCGGTGCACATGGTTGATCAGGGTAAGGGTCTTCAGGGTATTGTCCCTCGCCTCTCTTGCAGGTACAAACCCCACCTGGTCTAGATGTATTAGAGTTCCTAGTAAGGGGCTTAACCGTGTCGCGATTAACTTTGCAAAGATCTTGGCATCCGTGTTAATGAGCGAGATTGGCCTATAGCTCTGACACAGTGTCGGATCCTTTCCTTCCTTAGGGATGACCGTGATATGAGCCTTGAGAAATTCTGGATCGAAGGGCGAGTCGCCCGACACCATATTAAAAGAGTCCAAGAGTGGTGGGGTGAGTTCCTCTCTTAGAACTTTGTAGAATTTAGCGGTGAAGCCATCTGGCCCTGGACTCTTCCCCGCAGGGAGGGACGCTATAGCTGCTGTTAGTTCAGCTTGTGAGAAGGGCTCTTCCAGAGAGTTGAGGATGTCGCCTGAAAGGGGTGGAAGGGCCGTATTTTGCAAATATCCTCGCAGAGCGGTTAGATGCTCCGCCTGGTTACCGTTCGTAGCCGGCTTAGGCAGATTGTATAGGTTGGAGTAGTACTCCTGGAAGACAGCCAATATGTCTTCAGTCAGATGTTTCAATTGGCCTCCAGGAGCCTTAATCTGGGGGACATACAGCGAAGCCCTCCTCTCCCGCAATGCCCGCGCCAGATATCTGCCAGGCTTGTTGCTCCATTCATAGAAACCAGCATCCCTAACTTGACGGTACCGCCTATGTTTCTTCTCCATTAATGAGAGAACCTCACGCCGCAGCTGTGTCAAGAGTCTGAGGTCAGAATCGGACCCCGAGGATTTATGGGATAGCTCTGCAGCGTGGAGCTCCCCCATCAGTGATTGGAGTTTGGCAGCCGCTTCACGTTTCAGCCGGGCTCCGTGTTTTATTAGGGTGCCTTGTAGAACACACTTCAGCGCCCCCCACTGAACCTGCGGAGTCGTAGAATCTTCACTATGATTAGCCAGAAACTCCTGAACACCCATCTGGAGATCTGTCAGGCACAAGGCATCCTGCAGTAGAGACTCATTCAGTTTCCAGGCAAACGGGGAGCGCCGAAAATGCGGGAGATCTAGGACACAGTGTATCGGAGCGTGATCAGAGTGGGTCATGATATCAATTTTTGCATCCACCGCGAAGGAGAGGAGGGAGTGCTGTAAAAAGATAAAGTCAATACGGCTGTATGACTGGTGGGGATTAGAGAAGAAAGAGTAATCTCTCTCTGCTGGGTGCATCAATCTCCACACATCTGACAGCTGCATCCCATGCATCAAGTGCCTAAATCTGTTAATTACGCGGAGGGGGACAGATGGGCGACCCGTTGAGGTGTCAAGACTAGGCTGGAGAACAAGGTTAAAGTCACCGCATAGAATTAATTGTCCCTGGGCAAAGCAGGTTAAATCATCCAAAGTTTTAGCTAAGAAAGAGATCTGATTCTGGTTAGGAGCATATATGGTGGCTATAGTGTACATGTGCCCTTGCAGGCTGCATTTTAAGAAAACGGCTCTAGCGTCAGTGTCAGTGTGAACATCAAGGACTGTGAGAGGAAGGGATTTGTGGATCAGAATAGCCACTCCTTTTGTTTTTTGTGAGGGATTACTACTATGGTACCAGGCAGGGTAATATTTATTCCTAAGAACTCGGGCGTGATCTTGTAGAAGGTGTGTCTCTTGGAGACATACTATTTGAGACTTTGATTTATGTAAATGATATAGTATCTGTGACCTCTTTTCAGGGGCGTTAAAACCCTCAATGTTAAGGGACGTAACTTTAATGTGGTGCATGGTAGAAACTATGTAAACACTCACCCCAGGGTCCGGTTTGCAGCATGGTCCACAGTAGCAGGTCCGACACTAAGGGGTAGGAAAAGAAACACTAGGGGGAACAAAGAGCGAAAACAAAAAGGCCTACTGAGCATAGGCCACCAAAGCAAACTTAGCAGGCTATTCGCTGCAAACGGCCAAGGAGGAACCACGGCCAATAGCGCCAATGGGGGGTCAACATGACCACATAGGAAGAGTAGGGCAAACATAATCAATATGTTAACACACAGTTGAGCTCCAACCGGCAGGAAAGTTGGATATGGACCATCAGACATCGTGAAAAAACTAACATACGAGAAGGCAAGAGCAGCTCCAACGCTACATCTGAGGGTGTTACTGTCTGAGTTGGTTAAGAGGACCGGCAGTTAACAGGAAAGTGAACTAAAGACACCAGAAGGACTTCAGAAGGAAGAAGAGGGATAAGGACCAGAGAAGGGACAAGATAAATTTAAAAAAAAAAACGGGGGGGAGGGGAGGGGAGGAGTAGGGAAGGAGGTGAGGGGGGTATAAAGAGAAACGGTGATGAAGCCATAGAGAATGGGTCTATCCAAGTGTAGGGGGGTCGCCAGATGAAATAACATGCGAGGCGCAGGGCACCTTCAGTCCAGAAAAGTTCAACGGAGGGGGCCAGGATGTTGAATAGTATCTTCAGGCGTGCGCCGTCTCCTCGCTGCTCGTTGGGTCTTAGGGGAAGTCGTTGGAAGCGGGCGGCGGGTAGCTTGTTGCTTGGGTGGCAAGGGCAATGATACTGTCGAGTCTATATCGGCCTCCCAATCAGGCAAATCAACAGGAGGTAAGTCCAGGGCGGTGGTGAATATGGGAAGGTCTGCTGGGGAACGAAGTGTCAACAGAGAGTCCCCTTGCTTGACTTGAAGGGCAAATGGGAAGCCCCAACGATACTGGATTTGGCGGTCCTGGAGTATAGCAAGAAGGGGCTTGAGGGCTGAACGCATGCGCAACGTCCGTCTTGATAGATCCGGATAAAGATTAATCTTGATGTTGTCATGCATAATCGTTTTCATAAGGCGAGCCTTTCGTAGGAGTTCCTCTTTGAGATTATAGTGATGGATCCTGCATACAACATCCCTCACTCGGTTCGGGTCCTGACTTTGTGGGCGGAGGGCTCTATGGGCGCGATCAAATTCAATATAAGTGTCCTCGGGCCTTCCCAATATTCGATTAAAGATTTTGGTCAATGTAGGAATAAGTTCAGTGGTACGGACTTCCTCAGGCAAGCCCCGCAGCCTAACATTGTTCCGCCTGTTGCGGTTCTCTAGGTCGTCCAGCTGGGTTGCTAGTTGGTTATGACGTTCAACTTGAGAAGCTAAGGAAGCTGTAAGGTTAGAGATTGCGAGATTTGCAGAGTCCTGTAGTTTCTCTAATGTTTGACATTTGTCCTGTAACACAGTGACTGCTGATTGGACTGGCTGTAGATCCCGTCTCCATGCTTGCTGCAGATCCTGACCCAGCTGCCACATATCAGATTTCGATGGTAGGAGCGACAACAAGGCCTGTAGCTCTGGGTGAGCCGCAAGGGCTTGGAGAGCATCCTCAGGTGGCGGCAGTTGCGGCGTTCGACTTGGGGTTCCCAGTTGGGGAGGAGGAGAGGTACCCGACTGCAGCATAACGCTGGATCGAAGAGCGGCAGGGCTGTTTCCCCATGTTGGTGTCCCCGGATATGATGCCCAGTTGTCTGCTTGAGAGGGCAGAGCCCGGTTTATTATAGGCCTGTCACAGATGATGGTTCCGGAGGTAGACTGGCGAGACAAGGATCTAATTCTTCCTTCAACTGCGTTAAAGGTGGCCAGACTACTTTGGGAAGGAGATTGTGAAGCTGGTATGTTTGTCAGGCCTGTATTTGCCGGGTGCTGAGAGAGCTGGAAGTCGAGGACCTCCTGTGGGTGGTGGGGATGGATGGGCTGGATGTCAGCAGCCCCCAAGGCTGGACTAAGTGCCCTTGTCAGGCGAGTTAGGCATGGCCATTCCTCCGTGCCTCGTTCAGTACAAAGCACCTGGGGGCCGCCTCGTTCCCCACCCTCATGAGCGAGTCCTGAGGCTGGGCTCTTCAAAGCCCAAGGAGAGGGACCACCGTTCACCGATCTCTGATGCGGTTCTCCATGATGTAATGTGCACATAGGGGTAGATTCAGTCCCCAGGCGGGAATCTGATAGGGAGCTCTCTGCTGCCCAGTTTACTGAGCTGTCCATCACTGAGGCCTGGTCCCTGCCCCTGGTCCCCGTGGCCGCCCCCTCGTACATGTCACCAGCCTGATAGACTGGAGCTGTATGTCCCATAGAGTGTAGCACCGTGCGTGCAGACTGCTGAGACTGCACTGGGCTCTCCTGGGATCTCACTGAAGATAAGTTGTCTCGTGGCTGCAGCGGCTGTAATGGCGGCTCCGTCACTTCCTTGCTTAAAATGGCGGCTGACTCTGCCGGCATTGGAGTCGGGCGCTGTTTCGCGCGCATTGGGCTTCCCAGCTCTGCTTCAGGACTCCCCGAGAGCAGAACCCCGTCTGAGGCCGTCGGATCGCCCCGCCGTGAGCAGCGGGGGTTGTATGCAGGGGTTTCCCCCAGTACCTGGCTAGGTGGTGAGCGCCCGTCAGTCTGAGCTCGCTGCTCCCGATCACAGTCGGCGTCTCTCGTCCCTGGAGCTCTGCGTGCGCCGGAGGTTTGCTGCGTGGGCGGCAGGGTCCGCGGCTCCTTCTCCGATGGCCGCAGTAAACAGCCAGTGCCCGTCAGAGAGACCGAATGAGCGCCGTCTTCCACAGAGCAGGCAGAAGTCGGGGAAGATGGCGCCGAGGCGCGAGGTAAGCCAGAGTGAAGGCCCTCACCGTCCAAGTCCTGCAGAGGGGAGAAGAAGTTGGATATTGAGATGTCACCCAGGGAGGGTGTCTTTGGCAGCTTGGGTGCTCGTTTCTGGTGTCTGGGACTCATTTTCAGGCCGTCCTCGTCGCTGTTTATGGGTTCCTGCCGGGAGCTCTATCCGTGTGCGACCGTCTCCTTCACATGCTAGGCCACGCCCCCTCACTATCGATTTTAACAGCTCAGACGGGTGAAAACACAGTGGGCCTGATTCATCAAAACTGTCTAACAGTAAGAATGTCTTAGTTGCCCATGGCAACCAATCAGGGCTTAGCTTTCATTTCTCCACAGCTGTTTCAAAAATAAAAACTAAGCTCTGATTGGTTGCCATGGGCAACTAAGACAGTCTTACTGTTAGACAGTTTTTTTAAATCAGGCCCAATGTGTGCAGGCAGCCAATCACAGCACAGGGGGCGTGGCCGGGGTGTTTCCTGTCTGGGGGTGTATGCCAACAGGCTGAATGAAATGTCAGCCAGCCAATCACATTGCAGGGGGCTTGTCTAGGGGGGGGATCCAGCCAGGTGGCATGTCCCGACCAGCAGCAGCAGAAACAGAATACAGATTTACAGAAAAGCTCATATCTGCTAAACTAAGTAACAGAGGTAATGCAAACCAATTACAAAAGTGCTTATTTTTACTGTCCCCATAATCTGAGACATTATCTTTGTAGCGATAAAACCCCTTTAAGGCTACTGGAAAAAAAATATATATTTTTATATTTCCCATTATTTATGAGAGGTTGGTGCTTGTCTACCTTGAGGATTAGTTTTATGGTACAATTTAGAAGAATATTTTTGTTTCTTTTATGTGCAAAAGTCTACCTCCATTTTTCACACAATAAAATGTTGATTAGCCAGAATGAAAGTGAAGCGCATTCTAAGAAATCTGAAGTATCACAGCTGACAAGTACAATAGATATAAGAACATATATAAACTATTGAACTTATTTATTATTATTACTTATTTATTGCAGTGGAGTTTGGCTTTACCTTTTTACTGTTGATGATACACTGCAATTATTTATATTCAAGTATGAGATTTGGGTAATTTGTGGTTGTAAGCTTTAGTCTTCAGAAATGGTAGCAAAAACTCAGTGGTCTTGCTACAGTTTTGAAAAATCAAGTATAATCAAAGTCTTTTGCCATGGTTTCACAATATGTATGAGTAGTCCCTTACAATGTTCTTAGGATCCTTTTTCTTCAAATTTGCTGGTTTTGGTTGTACAATAAAGATTGGTTTCATGATTCATGCATATCGGAATTTCCTGGTAACGAAAAATGGATGCACAACATTTTCTGGTCCGACTGCCACATTGTCTTTCAGGGGCCACATTAAATCTTCCCCATCTGATGGGGTATTCCCCATCTGAAACCTTTATGGCACTTTAATTGTTCTTGGTTCCGCTTTGAGCTGCCAGAGATCATAATGGCGGATCCCCTGCTTGCTACAGTAGAAAGAGTATGTGAGGTGCCTATTTTCAAGGTAGATTTGGGGTTACAGAAGTTGCCGTTTCACAACTACAACTGAAGAGAACAACACACACATATAGCCTCCCCTCCAACCCATCTCCTCCTCTCTGCTGTCTTGAACCCATCAGACATTTTTTATGGTGTATTTTCTGGATCTGTCATGATTGTGTTAGAAATAAAGACTCATTTGAGGAGGAAATCCAGAGATAATACAAAAACAGTTTTGCTCATTTAGGTTGCTTAAAATAGCATATACGATCCTATTGTGCCACCTATACAGTGCTCACCATAACAATGCCATACAGTGCCCACCATAACAGTGCAAACTACACAGTGCTTACGATAACAGTTCCCACCATAACAATGCCAGCCATACAGTGCTCACCATAACAATGCCAGCCATACAGTGCCCACCATAACAATGCCAGCCATACAGTGCCCACCATAACAGTGCCAGCCATACAGTGCTCACCATAACAATGCCAGCCATACAGTGCCCACCATAACAATGCCAGCCATACAGTGTTCATCATAACAGTGCCAGGCATACACTGCCCACAGTAACAGTGCTGACCCTTCATTGCCCACCATAACAGTGCCATCAGATGAATGCAGATTTTAAAAGAGGTTACAGGGGCCATTTGTTGTGCACCCCAGGTTAAACTATCCATTATGCTTTCTAATGGACTAATATTCACTTGTTTAATCAATGAAAGTAAAATTTCCATAGATTATATTCTTTTATGCAATATTAGTATATTATTTATAAGTAATATTAAATAAATAATGTCATTTTCTTTCAACGCTTAACCTGCTTACTTTGCCAAATTGTACTAATGAAGTCCTCAATTTTAAATGCTATTATAATTGCAATTTATATATCAAAATTTCTGGAAAATGATTTTTAAAAGATTGATTGAAAAGTATGACTGTTTAATGGGAACCTAATTCAGAATGTAAGATACATTGTTCTTGGTATCCATAGGTAGAAATATTCCAATTATGTACTGTATTTTGAAGAAACATTGAAAACAAAATCACAGTTATATGTTTGAATAGACTTTCACATTTTAGGCATAATTGCCCTCAAAGTACACTACCACCAATTTTTTTTCTAGTCCATTTCACCCTGAATGGGATGTTGTTGTAATGCTTGGGCTATTTTCACAATCTTAATGTAAGAGAAAATTTGAATGGTCTTCACTGATATTAAACACATATTTTACACTTAATTACTTAAATGACAACTTTAATGAGACCACGTAAAAGCTATTAGCTTGTTCGACATAATTTCAATCAGCATGCATCAGACATGATTAGCTTTGACGCTCTAGGATATAAGAATTAAAATTTCAAATACCTTTAATTAAAAAAAGGTAACTAAATGGTAAGGTAAAAAACAAAGTATGTTTTATCTCACAGTTCTAGATGTACTTATTTTATGGTCTCTGTGTAGTGTTGATCAAACTATTCGAGAAAAGTTAAGTTCGAGTCGAACTTCAAAAATTTTTAAAACTCGAGCAGAACCGAACATTTTACTGTTCAAGTTTGACATGGATGTCGACATGCTATTTTAATAGTTTTCATGTCCGAAAATTGGCATCGCCACGGCAGCTTCTTGACGCATTAAATCAGTGTAAAGTACGCCAGAAAGTACGATCCTCTCAAAAAGTCAGGTATACCTTACATAGTAAACATAGCGCGCCTAAAAAGGCGCATTGCGCAAATTGCACATGAAAAAACTTTGAGATTCTCGGTTCACATATTTTGATCAAAAGATGTTTAAGCTGCCCACGACTGTCAACGTGATCTCAAATCGGACAGTCCTATACTATCTTTTACCTCTCGATAGAGCCAATTCCAGGCCTCTCAATGGGTCAACCGACCTCCATTATTCAGAGAGAAAAAATAAAACACACCAGACCTGCAAGCTGCACTTCTTATGACAGCCTGTGAGAGTGGGCGGGTGCAGGAAACCAAAATGGAGGCACCCCTTCCTCCCCATATAGGTTAGAATCAACATACACCAAATATAACGTATGGTTCTGCACAAAAAACATTTCTGAAAAAACATATTCAAACCTGGGTGCCACTGGCAGGGCTGCGGCACACATATATATACATACATACATGTACACACGCCCACAACTGCCAGCGGCAAACTACTTCAAAACTGTCACTACATTAGCTGGAATTCCCTAATGAATCATTTTTGGTATGTATCCTACATGAAAAAACTTTGAGATTCTCGGTTCACATTTGATCAAAAGATGTTTAAGCTTCCCACGACTTTCAACGTGATCTCAAATCGCGGCACAAAGCATATCATTGGTAGTGTATGTAATGCACCTATCGAGGCGCATTGTGGAATTGAGGCGCATTAGATATCATTACCAGTTTATGTAATGCGCCTCAATAGGTGCATTGTGTTATGGAGGCGCACAGTGTATCATTTTTAGGTGCATTACAATGTGTCGTGCCCGGCGTATCATGCGCCTAGTTTTTGTGTACTGTTATGGATGGTAATTACAGCTTCTCCTCACCTGTATAGGTATAAAAATTAACCCGACCATCTTCTCTTCATCTTGACTTTAATGGGGCTCGAGTTCAAGTTCAAGTCCGCGTCGAACCTCAAACTGAACACAGTAAAGTTCAAGGTTTGACTCGAACATTTTACTGTTCGCTCATCACTATCTTTGTGCACTGAATTTGTGTTGCATAATGCATAGTGATAATTCTCCTAGATAGAATAATCTGTGGTCTCCCCACACCCTAAACAGTAGTCATTAGACAACTTAATACGCATTAAATAATAAGCTGTCCTGACAAAGTTAGTGTGCTTGGCAATCTTCATCTAATGTGTATAAGAACTTTACATGGGTTTACAGGAGTGTTGCTCAAACAGGTCTCAATTCAGTTCAACAGCAGTTTGGCTGATCTTATTAAAAAATTCAGTATTCAGGACATCCAAAACCTATATCCCATTTAAAGTCTTTAGGGGAAAAATGGATGTGTTTTCTGTCCTCCGTAAAGCATCTACATTAGCCAAATGCCTACAAATTACATGGGGTTAGGGTTAATCCTAACCTTAACTACTGAGCCCTTAGGAATGTGCACACTGCAGCCAAGTGCCTTCAAGTCTCTTCTGGTTAGGAATAATCTCTAACCTCTAAACCCTATCCTTAATAATTAACCTTACTGTCCTGGAAAGCATGTACAGCAGCCAACTGCCTCCAAACTGCATAGAGTAGGGTTAACACTTAACTCCTAAATCTCAAGAAAGTACATGCAGCATTCAAATGCCTTCAGATTGCCTGTGGTTATGAGGTAACTCCAAAACCTAACCATTACTCTCTTGAAAGCACCTACAATAGCCCAATACCTTCAAATTGCATGGATTTATGGTTATCCAAAAACCTAACATTTAACCCTAACCTGAAATTCAAGCCCTGACATTTATTGCAACTTCAAACCTAACCCTAAGTTTCAGAAAAAACTCAACTCTAACTTAAACCCTATGCCAACTCCATCTTTAACCCCTATTCTAAAGAAACTCCAATCCTTATCTTAGCCCTAACCCCAACTCTTATCTCAAATCCAACCTCATCTGTACCTCCAACCCTGCCCCAACTCTGATCCTAACCTCAAATGAAGCTTGAACCCCAACCTTAAATCCTAACCTGGTAGTTAAAAAAAAAATGTTTTACATTTCTTCGAGTGTTAGTAATGGAGGTGCTTGACAGATGCCTCGGTGGGGCTTGGTGTCAGTCAGTAGCGTTTGTTGTCATCCAAGGCTGGCATGAACCCTTTCTCACTATTACCCCAGTATCCAATGCACAAGTGGTACTAGGAAGAGCTGGTTTACCATCAGATGCGGACACTTTAATGTCTTTTATGGTGGTGTCGTAGAAGTCATATAGAGTTAAATGATTTAATAATTCTTTAGAAAGTGTTCATAATTTCCAACAGACCCAAGAGGAATTTGATTATGCCTCTGGTTTATCTACGTCATTTGGCTAACCTCCTCTCTTCTGGTTGGTTTTGTCCCTCTAATCTACAATTGCTGATAATATACATTTGTTTATATGTATGACGGTAGGGATGCTTACTGTGCCATTCCTTAACTTGTTTCCCAGCACCCTCTGGAAAGTACCTTCAAGATTAATTAGTTACCCTCGACATTAGACAAAAATATTTATTTAAACTGCTGATTTGCATGGTGATATGCTGCAAAATAAACCTTAGTGTAACCAAAACAGATATGGTAAAGGTTACTGCTTACACAAAAGTAAGTTGCTTAAACTAACCAATTGTATTTCAAATTATAACAAAAAGTGTAAAGTAATAATTATGATGTATTGAATATTATAATAAACCAACCTCTATAAAAACTTGTATATATTAACCAAAATAAAGAATTTTGCTTCTGAAATCAACCTGATGTCAGCTGCCAATCTTCCCTGACATATGTGCATATGTCCATTCTTCTATTAATTTGGAAAATGCAGAATGAGGACTAAGTCACAGGTTTATAGCAACGTCGGTGGGAAGGGCCCAAAAGCAAAACCTTCACATCCTGATAGTATCAAGTACCAGCTGTTGGTTTTACCTTGGCTGGTTATGAAAAAAAGTGGGGGGACTCTATGTTTTTTTTATTAATTCTTTTTATTTAAGAATATGATATCCGATGATGTTTAACACAGATAAATGCAAGGTTATGTACTTGAGGAGGAAAAATCCATTCCACGATTACTTGTTAAATGGAAAAAAGCTAGGTAAAAGTGACATGGAGAAGGATTTGGGAATCCTAGTGGACAGTAAACTTAATTGTAGCAGCCAGTGTCAGGCAGCAGCTGTCAAGGCAAAAAGGATTATGGTGTGTATTAAAAGGAGCATAGATTCACATGATGAGCACATTATTCTCCCATTATACAAGCCACTGGTTAGACCATGCATGGAATATTGTATTCAGTTTTTGGCACCAGTTCACAGGAAAGACATTGTAGAGCTTGAACATGTACAAAGGCGGGCAACAAAAGTAATTAAAGGACTGGGTGGTCTGCAATACCCAGAAAGATTAGCAAGGTTAGGGTTATTTAGTTTAGAGAAAAGACGGCTTTGGGGGACATTATAAATATGTACAATATATTAACCCTTTAAGCCCCAGGCCTGAAAAGTAGTTAATAACCAAAACATTTTTTTAGTTTTTGCGTTTCAGCAGTTGTAACTTTTTTATTTTTTCAATGACGCAGTTGTGTGAGGCCTTGTTTTATTCGAGACAAGTTGTACTTTATGGGGGAAGAGTTTAAGTTCACTTATAAATAGTTGCAGAATTTTTTATACATTTTTTTTACACCATTCACATTTCACACTTAATAACTTGTTAGATTCATTCTACAGGTTATTATGGTCGTGTAGTTTTTTTTTTTGTGTGTAATGTATGCACAATTATTTTTATTATTTATTTTTTTATTCATTTTTTTTTCACTTTTTATGTTTTTTACTTTTTTTTTTTAATCCCCTGAAGGGAGAACTGTGTTAAATTTTTTAAAAATACTTAGTAATGTATTAGCATATTCATATATGCTAATTCATTATAATCTGTGTCAGTCTGACACAGGCAGTGATCAGGACAGCACATAGTGTGTCCTGGTCACTGGCTTCATACACAGACAGCTCTGGTTCTACTCTAGGTCCCCAGAGCTGACTGTACAGCTATTCCCTGGGCTGTGTCGGGTCACCCAGTGCACCGATCATCCGACAGGGGAGGGAATCCCTTTGATTGCGCTGCGGTAACGCACCGCCGCAATCAAAGTATTGAAGCACCGAGATGCAGAGGTTTCCCCCGCTACCCGGTGCTTGCAGGAGATGGTCTGGGATCAGGGCTGCAGCAACGCCTAAAGACGTTGTAACAATTCTAACCGGGATGGCTAGAAACGTGTGGTTGGACGGATCCTCAGGGCCCATCGCAGGCACAGATGGCAGATGCAGGCAGTGGGTAGCCGAAGTGCAGGTCTGGATTGGAGACAGAGCACCGCAGGTGTAGCCGATAAACGTACACACAGTCCAGTTGTAGCTGGTGAACGTATGCACAGTCCAGGTAGGTAGCAGGTATAGGCCAAGCAGCAGGAATAGGCAGGCTGGTGCAGCGGCAGATGTACAGCAGGGATAGGTACGCTAGTGCAGCGGCAGATGTACAGCAGAAACTGATAAACATGTAGAACCTACAAGAGAACAGCAGCAATGCAGCAGCCGAGGGGTCAAGCTCTTGTGCTGAAGACAACAACGAACTGACACAAAGTAAAGGTAGGAGGTTCATTATGTAGCCAGAGGTTACAGGTCACTGGGCAGGGCCAAGGAACTCTGACTCTTTAAATGCGGTGCAGTGCCTCGCGCGTGCCCCTAGAGGGAGCACACGTGTGCACAGGGAGCTGGAGGAAGCAGCGATGGTGAGGCTTCAGGTGTGGCAGGAGCCAGGACAAGGGTGTGCAGAGAGCCAGGGACACCAGGGGATGTCGCAGCAGCGGCCGGGACACAGGAGACACGGGCACGCTGTCGGTCCATAGCAGGGGTCACGGCATGAACCGTGACAGTACCCCCCTAAAGCCCTCCCCTCCGGGCTAGCCGGGTAACCATAAAACAACTAGGGGTAACCACCTACTTCTCGGTATCCCAGGAACTGTCGTCAGAGGAGGTGTCCAGAGAGTCCCGGAAAACTTCTTGGACCTGGGGAGAAGAAGCAGAAACTGTAGGCAGGGGGTGGGGTGGGTGGGAGTCAGGGGTGTCTTTGCAGACCAGAGGCTCCTCTTGCAGATGCAAATCTTCCACCAGCTCAGCAGAACAAATGGGCAGAGAAACGGAGGGCAGGGCTACTCCAGATGGGTGGGCTTGAGGCAGCGAGACTGGCACTGCTTGCCCCATTGGACAACCTCGCCTGTTTTCCAGTTCAGGGATGGGCTGTGAAGCTGGAACCACGGCAGCCCGAGCAGGACTGGAGCAGATGAACTTGGCAGGACGTAGAAGGAGATGTCTTCTTGGTGGGAACTTCCTATCTTTAGGGATACAGGCAGGGTACGGTACAGGACTGGCTCCTTCAGGATCTCCCCGTTGATTGAAGAGAAACGTAGCGGCTTTTCTAGACGGGAGACAGACAGGCTAAAGTTCTCCAGTAGAGACGGATGGATAAAATTTTCAGAGGAGCCAGAATCCAACAGAGCAGGAACTTCATGGACAGTACCAGAAGAAAAACGTATAGTGACCGGAGTGGTCAGACTGGGGGCAGAGGCACCATCATACAGGGTCAGCTCACCCACAACACCATGGTACTGAGAATTCCGAGGCGCAGCTGGGCAGACTGGGCAGTTCTTCAGATAATGACGGGTACCACCACAGTACAGGCACAGGTTTAAGCTGCGTCGACGGGCGCGTTCCTCTGTGGAGAGATGGGTGCGGTTCACTTCCATTGGCTCCTCTTGGGGGGAACGCGTTTGCCATGAGAGGTTGACTCTGGGTTTCCAGTACAAGGCGCGGAGGCTTGCGAGGCCGGGTGGACACTGGCTGCTGGCATAGCTCAAGCTCCCTCTCAGCAAAACGGATGTCAGTCCGGGTAGCAAGAGCGATGAGGTCGTCCAGGGTGGTGGGTAAGTCACGACCAGCCAACTCGTCCTTGATGCATCCACCTAGGCCACCCCAGAAGGCAGCAATGAGGGCCTTGTTGTTCCAGCCAAGCTCGGAGGCCAGGGTGCGGAACTGGATGGCATACTTGCCCACTGTAGAGTCGCCTTGGCGGAAGCGAAGCAGAGATGATGCAGCCGATGTGTTGCGCCCAGGTAGCTCAAAGGTTTTTCGGAATGCGCTCAGGAACGCCTGGAGATCCCCTGTCAGCGGATCCCCTCTCTCCCACAGAGGTGAGACCCAGGCCAAGGCTTCACCTGAGAGCAGGCTGATGATGAAGGCGACCTTGGCACGGTCAGAGTGAAACTGATGGGCCAGGACCTCAAAGTGGATAGTGCACTGGTTGAGGAAGCCGCGACACGTATGGGGATCTCCGAAATAATGGGCAGGCAGAGGCAGGTGCAGGCTGGGGCTGGACATGGCAGCAGGAGGCAGAATCACAGCAGGTGGTGGAGCAGGTGTAGATGCCATTGCTGACACAACTTGGTCCAGACGGTTGGTGATGGTCTGCAGTTTTTGAAATAGTTGCTCCAGGTGGACGCCATGACGGTTCACCACAGCTACCAGGTCAGGCAGAGTCACTCCGGCGGGATCCATATTTGATGGTCAGTTCGTACTGTAACGATTCTAACCGAGATGGCTAGAAAAGTGCGGTTGGACGGATCCTCAGGGACCACCGCAGGCACAGATGGAAAATGCAGGCAGTGGGTAGCCGAAGTGCAGGTCTGAGTTGGAGACAGAGCACCGCAGGTGTAGCCGATAAACGTACACACAGTCCAGGTGTAGCTGGTGAATGTATGCACAGTCCAGGTAGGTAGTAGGTATAGGCCAAGCAGCAGAAATAGGCAAGCTGGAGCAGCAGCAGATGTACAGCAGGTATAGGCACGCTGGTGCAGCGGCAGATGTACAGCAGGAACTGATAAACATGTAGAACCTACAAGAGAACAGCAGCAATGCAGCAGCCGAGGGGTCAAGCTCTTGTGCTGAAGACAACAATGAACTGACACAGAGTAAAGGTAGGAGGTTCCTTATGTAGCCAGGGGTCAGAGGTCACTGGGCAGGGTCAAGGTACTCTGACTCTTTAAATGCGGTGCAGTGCCTTGTGTGTGCCCCTAGGGGGAGCACGTGTGCGCACAGGATGCCAGGGAGCTGAAGAAAGCAGCGATGGTGAGGCTTCAGGAGTGGCAGGAGCCAGGACAGGTGCGTGCAGAGAGCCAGGGACACCAGGGGATGTTGCAGCAGCGGCCGGGACACAGGAGACACAGGCACGCTGTCGGTCCATAGGGGCCGTGGCATGAACCGTGACAGACGTCGCTGCAGACGAACGACCCGCACCAGGTGACGCCAAAAGACGGTGCGCGGTCGTTAAGCGGTTAAAGGTCAATATAGCGATCTCGCCCAAGATCTATTTATACCAAGGATTGTATCTAGAACAAGGGGGCATCCTCTATGTCTTGAGGAAAGAAAGTTTCTACATAAACATAGAAAGGGATTCTTTATTGTAAGAGCAGTGAGATTGTGGAACTCTCTGCCTGAGGAACTTGTCATGGTGAATTCAATAACAGGGTTCAAAAAAGGACAGCTATAAAATGTCCACACTGGCATCAGCAAGAAGGTGTCCTTTTAATGCCGATAGAATCCTGGTAAAAAAGTAAAATGTTTCGACCCTATGCAACGGGTCTTTTTCAAGCATACATAAGTGTCATAAAACTCATTATATATAGCATAAAAGTGGTTACTAAAACAGTGTTTAACCAATTACCAAATGCCATTAATCAAATCACCTGTATAATCCCACAAACCACCTATCATTGTGACCTAATCTAACAGACACATTATATAACCAATAAAATATCACAAACATTAAACAGATGGATCAGGCAGACAGGATCTCCGGTAACCCTTCCACATGTTCTCCGCGTCCCGTCTGAACGAATGCGCATGTGCAAAGAACACCAACGCCGCTCATAGCGTGCGTATATTCAAACAGCGCATGACCGGAAATTCTGTCAAAGTACGGGCGGAAGTTATCCCCATCTATACTAACTATAACGTATATCATTCGCCCACACTTGCCGTTAACACAACGTCATATACCTATTCTAATCACAGAATGAAACATTCAAAAGAAAGGCTTCTTGGGCGCTGGGAACTTCATACAAGGTACTGATAGATGAAGCTGCCCTGATCCATCTGTAAATAAAGAAAATAATAAAACTTTATTAGTACACATTAAAATATCCATTAAAAACACATATTAAATATCACTCTAACACTTATCAATAAAAACAAAGGAATCAGTCGCTCATACCCCAATGGTATTGAACTCCATGTTCAAGCCAGACGGTTGTAATGTTCTTAAATCAAAAATCCATCTTAATTCTTTTTTCCATAATAGTATCTCACGATTCCCTCCCCTACGCAGGGGGGCCACATGGTCTATCATCCTAAACCTAAGTTGTGAGATTGAGTGCCATTTCTCATTAAAGTGTTTTACTACTGGCAAATCCATCATTTTACGTCTTATTGTACTCTTATGTTTATTGATTCTTTCTCTGGTCTCCATTGTCGTTTCTCCCACATAGACCAAACTACAAGGGTAGGTAATCATGTAGATCACATATGATGATCGACATGTATAACTGCCACGAATTTTCACGGGACGACCCATAAAAGGATGAGCAAAAGTATCTCCACGTATTAAGTTATTACAGTTGCAACACCCAAGACACGGAAAATTACCAAATTTAGGAGGGGCTAAATATGTCTGTCTATCCCTACTTTTATTTAGATCTGATTTCACAAGTTTATCTCGTAGATTACTGTACCTTCGATTGAGGACGATGCCATTCTTTCCGTAGGCATCTGGCAATCTGATGACCCATACTATTGTATGTTGTCACAAAGGGAATCCTATCCTGATTACATCTCTGTCTCGTTATCAATAGATCATTCTTTTTGACAGTTTTCAATTTTGTGCAATGTTTCCTCAAGAGAGACTTAGGATAACCCCTCTGGATAAACTTATTGCACATCTCTTTGATCCGACTATCCAATCTATCATCTTCTGAAACCACCCTTCTTATTCTTAAAAGTTGACTCCAAGGGAGTGTTTCTATCATATGCCTAGGGTGAAAACTTCCATATTCCAGAAGGTGATTGTGTATATAACAACTATCTTTCTGGTCGCATCCTGCGCTGGTGGTGCAACATAAACAACATTTTTTTGATTTGGATGGGGACATTGGACGAGTTTAAATATTTTCATGTTTACCTTAATGGATGTAGAAGTAGATTAAAATTCACTAAGGTGGTCTCGGATACATCATTACAGTTTCTAGATACATTAGTCTATGTAAGAGATGGTCAACTACAAACTGACCTCTTTGTGAAACCTACGGACTGGAATAACCTTCTGGAATATGGAAGTTTTCACCCTAGGCATATGATAGAAACACTCCCTTGGAGTCAATTTTTAAGAGTAAGAAGGGTGGTCTCAGAAGATGATAGATTGGATAGTCGAATCAAAGAGATGTGCGATAAGTTTATCCAGAGGGGTTATCCTAAGCCTCTCTTGAGGAAACATTGCACAAAATTGAAAACTGGCAAAAGGAATGATCTATTGATAATGAGACAGAGACGTAATCAGGATAGGATTCCCTTTGTGACAACATACAATAGTATGGGTCATCAGATTGCCAGATGCCTACGGAAAGAATGGCATCTTCTTCAAAAAGGCTTTCCGTCTATTCCAGAGTTTCTCCATGCACCAATGATGGCATATCGAAGGTGCAGTAATCTACGAGATGAACTTGTGAAATCAGATCTAAATAAAAGTAGGGATAGACAGACATATTTAACCCCTCCTAAATTGGGTATTTTCCGTGTCTTGGGTATTGCAACTTTAATAACTTAATACGTGGAGATACTTTTGCTCATCTATTTACAGGTCGTCTTGTGAAAATTCGTGGCAGGTATACATGTCGATCATCATATGTGGTCTACATGATTACCTGCCCTTGAAATTTGATCTACGTGGGAGAGACAACAATGGAGATCTGGGAGAAAATTAATAAGCATAAGAGCATAATAAGACGCAAAATGATGGATTTGCCAGTAGCAAAACACTTTAATGGGAAAGGGCACTCGATCTCAATACTTAGGTTTAGGATGATAGACCATGTGGCCCCCCTGCGTAGGGGAGGGAATCGTGAGATACTATTATGGAAAAAAGAATTAAGATGGATTTTTGATTTAAGAACATTACAACCGTCTGGATTGAAAATTGAGTTCAACACTAATAATAGTTGATAAGTGTTAAAGTGATACTTAATATGTGCTTTTAATAGATATTTTAATATGTACTAATAAAGTTTTATTGTTTTCATTTATTTTCAGATGGATCAGGGCAGCGGCATCTATCGGTACCTTATATTGAGTTCCTTGTGCCCAAGAAGCCTTTCTTTTGAACGTCTCATTCTGTGATTAGAATAGGTATATGACGTTATGTTAACGGCAAGTGTGGGCGAATGATATACGTTAATATAGATGGGGACAACTTCCGCCCCGTACTTTGACGAACTTCCTGTCCTGTGCTGTTTGAGCATATGCACGCTATGAGCGCCGTTGATGTTCTCTGCACATGCGCATTCGTTTAGACGGGACGCCAAGAATATGTGGAATGGTTACCGGAGATCTTGTCTGCCTGATCCATCTGTTTAAAGTTTGTGATATTTTATTGGTTATATAATGTGTCTGTTAGATTAAGTCACAATGTGATAGGTGGTTTGTGGGTTTATACAGGTGATTTGATTAATGGCATTTGGTAATTGGTTAAACACTGTTTTAGTAACCACTTTTATGCTATATAAGATCAGTTTTATGACATGTATGTGTGCTTGAAAAAGACCCGTTGCATAGGGTTGAAATGTTGCACTTTTGTACCAGGAGTCTTTAAAAAATTCTTTTTTTAAAAGAATTGGCAGTTAAAAATAAAAAAAACTGAAAATTAAAAAAACAATAGAAAACGTACGCACAAAAGGAAGGTAATAAAAACCGTAAAAACAATCGGGGTATGGACATAAACAAATAAATTTTGTTGAAAAATAATAAAAATAAACATGCTGTTTGAGATGAAAAAAAAAATTTTTGTATACAGTACCCACAGAAAAGAAGATAACCTAGTTTCCCAAAGAGTTTTCTTTTATTACAGACATAAGGGGGGTAAAATTAACTCTTTTCACAGGAAAATTTTGAGATTTTTTCTTTGAAACCTCAATTATGGGGGGGGCTTAGTTTTTTCCAATTGAATGCAATAGCTGTTTGGTGTAAAAGAGTGGAAAAAAGAATTTTTCGGGGGATTTGGGGAAGTCACATAAACCAATTAAAAAACCCGCAAGTTAGGATCAAAGTAAAGGAAAAGGATTATTTTTCTAGAGAAATTGAGATGAATTAAAAATTTTTGAATGACTGGAACCCCCCCCAACAGTAGCAGGGTCCCTTGTTGAGCCCCTTTTCCCAAACATTGATTGGGGACCCGGGGGAACATTTAGAAACCTTGGGGGGGTAATACCACCGTAGGGGATTTTAATCATGTTTTTTAAAGGTTTATGCATCCGAAAAAAGGGGAAGAATGGTTGTGCTTTTGTCCATTGACCCTTTTAGAGAATTGGGGGGGATAACTTTTTTTTCCCATTTCAAATAGTGGGGAACTTGGAGGGGGCTCTTTGGCCAATATTGTGTGGTATGTATAGAAAGGCCTTTTTTCAACCCTTTTTTGCAAAGAGAAAGTTGGGGAAAATCGGGATGGGGGGTGAGTTTTGGCCCATTTTATAGTTTGGACCCAATGTTATTTGCGGGAACTGATAAAAATTTTTGGCGAGGCAGAGAAAAAAGTAGTAGAATATGTGAAAATGAGGGGGTTTTCACCTGAAAAGTTGGTCAATTGTGAGGAGCCAGCTTTCCCATTTTTTAAAAATGTAAGGTATCATTCCAGCATTTTAAGAGTTTTAAAGGGATATTCCCCCCTTACGAAGGATAAAACCAATTTTTTAGGTATGCGTAAGTGACCAAATTTTAAGTAAGTCTGTTAATTGCCCTAATGAAGGGGTTTGGGCAAAGGGGCACCAAGTTGAGGATTTAAGAGGTCTAGGGTAGGGTGAAATAAATGAGTTCTATTTGGCCCCAATGTTAGATAGATTGGCGCCATAAGTAAAAGGCTTCCCAAAGCAAAATAGCCATTGAAAGCAAGAAAATTTGGGGCGCTTTCCCCCACCTTTTTGCTGGGGAACAAGAGGTCTTTGACTCGGGGTTTTTTTTCCCAACCAAAAAAAGGGTAGAGAAAAAGTTTTGGGGGGGGGGGGGGTTTTTAAGTTTCTTTGCGGTAGGTAAAAGATGGGGAATTCTTGCAGATGTATAGATTCGGTGCAATAAATTTTTAAACGCATGAATTTTTGTACCAGATAGGTTAAAGGGTTTACCTTTTTGATTTGATTCAAAATCAACAAAAGGAATTAAAATTTAAAAATTTTTTGGGAAGGGGAAGAAGTGCTTTAATACCAAAATAATCGATTTACTTAGCTAGTTGAAGTCAAAGGTTTTTAAAAAGGGTTTTGAGATTTAGGATTATTTATAGGAATAATAGATGACTTTGTGGTGTTTGTTTTAAAAAGATACATAGAAAATGTGAGAGGAAAATTAGGATGTTAGGAAATGGGGTTTGTGGATTTGAAACAATTAACATAATGTTTTTGTTTTAAAGACTTATTTTATGGTTAGTCTGGTTAACAGGAGACCAGTATCGGGGGTTACTTTAATATGTTCAGCCAGGGGCTCGACACAAAAACTAAATTAGGGGGGTAAGGACTCCTTGAGGGTGCCGTTTTAGGTAAAAAGGGGGGAGAGAAACCCGAGTTGAGAACAGAGCTGAGGTTTGTATAAAGGGCGTGATTGATCAAAAAAACCCCAGAAAACCCAAAATTTTGATAAAGAGTTTATGTTTGCCAGTTGACTCTACAAAAAGCTTTTTCAGCGTCAAGTGACAAAAAACAATCTTGTCGATGATTGCAATTTCTACCAAGCCCAGAAATCAAAGTGTTGCACTCGGGCTTGGCGACCTTGGCAAATCCATTTTGATTTTTATGATAAATTTGGGAAAAACAGTATTAAACGAAAGCTAATATTTTTGCAAAATCTTAATGTCTGTATTCAAAAAATGAGATTGGTCTTATTGCAGTGTTGTCGGTTACCGGGGTTCGGGTTTGTTGTGATAGTGGAAATAAACCCCCTTTGGGGACCCGGAAGTGGCAATACATTACATAAGTCAATAAATGGGGGGGGGTTTTGAGAACAAAAAAATTAAAAACCCTTTGTTTGTAATGCCTTTTCAGGTCCGGGGGGTTTATTATTTTATTGACGGGGGGCGTAACCTTTGCAAAGGAATTGGAAATTTTTAGTTTTTCTAAATGAGGGAAAGAGTGGGTAAAGATTAGAGGTGGGGAAATTATTTATCACGTTAGGGGAGCGGGAAATTTTCCGTGATTAAGTTATAGAGATTGGCGAAAAAGGATGCAAATTGTTCGCATATCTAGGGGAAATTAGGGGTTTTTACTGGGGAGGAAGTGATGGGTTTCTAGATTTAGCGTGCTGAACTTTGATTCTTCGGGCTAGTAGTTTTGTGGGTTTTTCCCCTTGTGGAAAAAAAATTCCCCCATTTCTTTTTAGGAGATTTTTTTGTTTTTTCGTAGATACAAAATACGAAAATTTTCCCTTTAAAGGGGAAGCAAAAATTATTCTTTTTAGCCCCGATGGATTAGCTTTTCCGCCCCGGTTTTGTATTAATAATAGTTATTGGAAAAAATTTGGGTATTTCTTTTAGATTATAGTGTTGAAAAAAGGATCCACGAAAAAATCCCTTAGGGGGCCCACCATGCATTGAGGAGGAAGACAGTGGGGTTTTAAAAGTAAAAATAATCTTTAAGTTGTGATTTTAAATAGTGAAAATTTCTGGGTTTTTTAGGAAAAGTTTTTTGTCTCCCGGGGGGTTTCTGAGGGTTTTGGTACGAAGTTCAAGGTATACTATGGTGCGTGATCAGACCCTAATTGATCGGTCGAGGGAGAAGTTTTGTTGTTTAAAATTTTTTCAATTTGAAAAGCTATATGGGGGGGGACCGTTTTTGGAGGGAAAAAAGGTTTTTAAGTCTTTCTGTGGTATGCAAAAAAGCCGTACGTGAAGCCCTTGTAAAAAAGAGTAAAGATCGGTTAGATTTTCTCTCGTCTAAGCGGTCAGTCATTTTTTTTACCCAAGTTGAAATCACCAAAATAATCCGCTTTTCTAACGTTTTAGTGTGGAGATGACTTTTTGGATAAAAGGGAAATTTTTTTTTCATAGGGGGTTTAGGGGTAAAAAGATGTAAGGTTTGGAATTTAATTTCACAAATCATTAAATTTCACCCTTTTGGATCTATAATTTTTGGTGAAATTTAAATGAATTTAAATTTTGCTAAATTGGAGCCCGCTTTCTTTTTAGAGGCGTGTGAGTGGAAAATGAAGGGGAAATTAGCATTTTTCAATCTTTTTGCATCATGGGATAATAAAAGTGTTCCCTTAAACAAATAATATCGCTTTGGTTTTTTTACATCTTCCCCCAGCAAAGAGCGCTTTAAAGGGGGTTTAAAACCTTTCCCATTGTGGTCCCAAAACTTTAACGACAAAAATGAGATATATAAAAAGTATGGAGGACCGCAATCATTTTCAAGGAAATGTGAAAACATAAGGAAAACCAAAAATTTGGGAAACGTGAGAACAAAAAACCCGATAAATAAGAAAATTTCAGAAAAAAATTTAGAAATATAAAAATAAAATTACAAGAAATTTATTCCTTTGGGGAAAACAAAGGGCAAATCCCCGCCTTGGAAAACCTGTAAAAAAAAAAAAGCTGAAAAGAACAAAGCGGAACATCCCCTGCAGTCATTTCGAGTTAGGGAAATTAAAACGTAAAGGGGTACGAAGAGGGTCCGTTGCAGGGTTTTGAACGAATCTGGGGTTTTATCGGACCACAGGGTGTGATCATTCTGGATTGAGGTTTTTTTTGGGGGGTAGGGGGTCCCTGGAGCAAAACGGACCAGCTTCTTAGTAGTACAAATTCTTCCGGGGAGTTGGGTATTTGATGCCTTCCTTTGAGTTATAAGTTTTACGGAAAACCCCATCTATAAACTATCTCCTTGACGAAGCTTTGTGAAGGGTTGGAATGTTTTCCCCCCTTCTTAGCGCAGAAGGTCAGGGAAAAATTGATATAGCTTTTAAAACGCTCTGGTAGGGACTCCCTTTTCGGAGCGAGAAGGGGTTTCCTTTATAAATTTTAAAAATGGGTGGTCATTTTGTCCCCTTGGGACTTTTGAGGAAATTTTTCGGTTGGGGGTTCTGTGGATCCTGTTAATTATGAATCTTGTTTAGTGCTGTGGGGAAGGGTGAATTCCCTGAGGTTGTTAGGTAAGCATTTAATTCTCAGGGAAACTGTTTCAGAAATACCCCCAAATTTTCCGTTTTTCGCCTGATCGTCTTCAAGGTCCAAAACTTTGTTGGAGGACTTTTACCCCCTCCCTTGAAAACTATTGATTTTTAAGCTGTTTGGGGGGTTTGCAAATTCTGCCATTTTAGATTAATAGGGGTTTTCTTGTTGTAGAGAGGAAAATCCCGTTTTAAATTCAGACATCATTTGCTTTTAAGTCAGAGTGGACGTGGTACGGAAGGAGAGAAGAGCTTGCAAGTATTGTTTTTGGGGTTGGCTTTTCCCCAAAAGGGGGGTTTTGGTTTGATATCACAAATTCCCCCCTGGAGGAAAGGGCGCAAGGGGATGGGTATTGGACCTCTTTAGTAGTGGGCTTCTTGGGGAGATGAAGAAAATAAAAAATTTAGGAAGTTTGGCGGGTTGTTTCTTGGGTTTTTCTTATTTGTGCCCCCCATATGATTCTTTCTTCGTAAAGCGTTGTGAAAATGTTTCGCCCAAAAAGGTTGGAATTTGTAGAAAAGGTATATAAAGAAGTGCCGTCAACCCTTGTTGGATTTTTTTGGTGGTTAAATAAGTTTTAAAAGGTTACAATCAGAGGGTGAAAGATTTCAGTATTCGGGCTACGGAGGGGGAAATTTACGTTGTTTAAAGGAGTCTCTAAATGTTTTGCGTGGGGGGGTTTGCACTGAGGAATGAGTTTGCATGGGATAGAAGGAGGTTGTTTTGTTTTGAGTCAGTTAATGTCCTGGACGTAATGAGGGAGCCGGAATGAAAGGGAGTCCAAAACAGTTCAAGTATTTTGAAGGTTTTTAAGTAAAAAAAAGCAAAAATCCCCCTGGGGTGCGAATCTCCCTTTGTCCAACGAAAAAGGGCAACTTCAGTAAACAGGAAACCGCTGAAGGGTTCTTAAAATGTCTAATAACAGACAGTGTCTGAATTCAACCTCAGTTGATGGAGATTTTAAGGGGTTTTTAACTTAAAGGGAGGTGGATAATGTATCTGGAGTTAAAAGTTATAGGTTTAAACCCCTGTGGTTTTTTTGCAATTTGTAAAAAGAAAAGGGTATATCGTGAGAGCTGGACTTTTTTATAAGACACAGTTCAGGAGCCTGACAAGACTGTCAGGTTTTTTTGCACTGGGGCCTTTGCACTGCATTAGACTGTCGTGGGTGCACCTGTGTTTTAGGGGCTGGTTGTCAGCAGCAGGGGGATAGAAAAGGGGTGGTAACAATCTTGTATGCACCAAAATTATTCCAGCCTGTGCTTGATCCCCCCTTGAGATCAGATAAATTCAGTTTTGCAGGGGCGAGTAAAGGGTAGAGTGCCCCATAGGGGTTTAAAAAAGCCCGACTGTCATAATGGGTGGACCCCCGGAAATTGGGGAACTCACCCAAAACCCTGGAGAAAGGGATGTGCCACTGCAAATGTCCCCAAAACAGGTCCGAATTTTTCTGTTGCCCTTCTGCCCCATGAATTTCAGTTGAGGGAGAGGAAAGCTTGAGTAAGCTGCAGGGCCTTGTGAAAAATCTGGTAATCTTGGAGGATTTTGATTGTAGATGGTCTTTTTTTCAGTTTTCTTCCCCGAATCGGGGGGGGCAGACTGGGGTCCAAAAAGTGGATATGGGGTTATTTTAGCAGATTTGGCGGGTTCAGAGGAGCTACAGGAATGTGTTAGCTACAGTTTCCCTCCCGCTTTTACCAGGGTTCTATTTTGGCTTAAAAGGAACCTTCTTGCTGCGCTGGTGTGGCATTTTATCTTTACTTCGGAAAATAGGGGTTGGGGTCCCTTTGTGAATGCATCTATGCAAGGTTTTTTTATCCAGGAAAAATTTGGATTTAGTGCTGCTTAGATTATTAAATTTTCACAAATAGGGTTCAAAAAGGGGCTGAATGCATTTTTGGTGTAAAGTCAAAAAATTTTATGATAGGTTCTGGGGAAGGGTCGTTGATCCCCGGGATTTATTTTTATTCAATTGGGGTCAGGGGAAAATTTTTGGAACGATTGGCTTCTACCTCATGGGGGTTTTTGCCTTCCTCTGGATCAAAACTTTAGCAAAATAGGTTGAACTGGATGGACGTTTGTCTTTTTTTGGCATTACAAACTATATAACTATATGTAACAAAAAAAAATATGATGATGTCCCCCTTTTTCATAGCCAGACTAGGTAAAACCAGCAGCTGTAGGGTGATACTGTCAAGATGGCAAAGTCCACGTATGTTGGTCCCTTTCCAACCTCAAAATACCAACTTTCATCAGCCTCAGAAGCAGACCATCAAATTAGAGGGCAGGGGCGTAACTAGAGAAGCCTGGTCCCCAAAGCAAACTTTTGGATGGGGCCCCCCCCCCCCCCACTCGCCACCTCCCAAACCACAAACCTTTACCATGACATGCAGTTAGATAATGTAGATAATACAAGGGCAAAAACCTCACTATACATCTCACTATCATACTGCCCACCAAACAAATCCACTATACCCAAACCCAAAATTTACCAATAACGCTACTACATATGGACCCAATTACACCGCCAGAACATGACCACAAAAATTTCCACGACATAGTGACTAAATATATCCCTACACTATTACTGATCAGTTACAAAAGACTATAGTACCGCCATATAGTGACCATATAGTGATATATACTAGTGTACACAGGCTCTGCAGACTGTATATAACCACCATACAGTGACCATGTAGTGGTATATACCAGTGTACGCAGCCTGTGCAGACATATGTGATTAAAGTGTAGTTATAGCTTGTGACTCACAGGTGACGTTTCTCTGACGAGTCGTTGACTTTCCCTTTTGTTCTGCCTCTGGTCCAGACAGCCATCATGACGTCTCCCGACCACTTGTCCCTGGAGATTTAGACAAAAATATCTTAGAATCCTCACTTTTCCAGCACCTCACTCCCTGCCCCCAGTTATATAGGGTCCATTTAAGCAGGCAGGGTTTAGGTAGCTAGAGGGCCCCATATAGATAGGCAGAGTTTAGGCAGCTATAGGGGCCCATATAGGCAGTGAAGCAGGGTTTAGGTAGAGTATAGGGCCCCATATAGACAGGCAGAGTTTCGGTAGCTACAGGGCCCCATACAGATAGGCAGAGTTTAGGTAGCTATAGGGCCTCATATAGATAGACAGGCAGGGTATAGGGGCCATATAGGTAGGAAGGCAGAGCTTAGGTAGCTATAGGGGCCATATATGTAGGCAGGCAGGGCTTAAGGTAGGCTATAGGGGCCCAATACAGGCAGGCAGGGCATAGTGAAGGCTATAGGGGGCATATATATAGGCAGGCAGGGCTTAGAGTAGGCTATAGGAGCCCCATAAAGGCAGGAAGGGCATAGGGTAGTCTATATGGGCCATATATATAGGCAGGCAGGGCTTAGGAAAGTTTATAGGGGCCATATATATATATAGGAAGGTAGGACATAGGGTAGGCTATATGGACCATATATATAGGCAGGCCGGGCTATAGGGGCCAATATATAGGCAGACATTGTTTAGGTAGCTAGAGGGCCCCATATAGATAGGCAGTGTTTAGGTAGCTATAGGGCCCCATATAGGCAATGAAGCAGGGTTTAGGTAGAGTATAGGGCCCCATATAGACAGGCAGAGTTTAGGTAGCTATAGGGCCCCATATAGGCAATGAAGCAGGGTTTAGGTAGAGTATAGGGCCCCATATAGACAGGCAGAGTTTAGGTAGCTATAGGGCCCCATACAGATAGGCAGAGTTTAGGTAGTTATAGGGCCTCATATAGATAGGCAGGCAGGGTATATGGGCCATATAGGTAGGAAGGCAGAACTTAGGTAGCTATAGGGGCCATATATGAAGGCACGCAGTGCTTAGGGTAGGCTATAGGGACCAAATACAGGCAGGCAGGGCATAGGGTAGGCTATAGGGGGCATATATAAATATAGGCAGGGCTTAGAGTAGGCTATAGGGGCCATATATATAGGCAGGTAGGGCATAGGGTAGGCTATATGGACCATATATATAGGCAGGCAGGGCTATAGGGGCCAATATATAGGCAGGCAGGGCTATATGGGCCAATATATAGGCAGACAGGGCTATAGGGGCTAAATATATAGGCAGGCAGAGCTAAAGGGGCCAAATATAGGCATAGAGGGCTATAGGGTCTAGATATATAGGCATACAAAGCTATAGGGGCTAGATATATTGGCAGTCAGGGCTATAGGGACCAATATATAGGCAGGTAAGGCTATAGGGGCTAGATACATAGGCAGACATGTCTATATGGACTAGTTATATAGGCAAGCAGGGCTATGGGATTCAATATATAGGCAGGCAGGGGTATAGGGGCAATATATAAAGGCAGGCAGGGCTATAGGGACCAATTTATAGGCAGGCAGGGATATAAAGGGGCCCAAAATATAGGCATGCAGGGGTATAGGGGCTAGATATATAGGCAGGCAGGGCTATAGGGACCAATAATATTAGGCATACAGGTGGGCTAGATATGGGCTTAGATATATAGACAGACAGGGCTATATGGGATAGATATATAGACAGACAGGGCTATTGGGGCTAGATATATAGGCAGGCAGGGCTATAGGGCCAATATATAGGCAGACAGGGCTATAGGGACCAATATATAGGCAGTCTATGCTCGGCGCGGGCCGCACAATGATGTGACGTCATCGAGAAGCTCACGTCAGCACTGTGGGACAGCGCAGGCTGATTAGCAGAGCAGAGGCGCTCTGCTCTGCTTATACCAGCCAGTCCTGCCTTTGAGTGCTCGGGCTGGAGGGCCCGAGCACTCAGAGGTAGGAAGCGCTTGGCCCCGCAGCTCCGCGTCCGCCGGCAGTGAACTAGTATGTTCACTGCCGGCGGGCGCAGGAGCCAAATTACCAGGGTAGCAGAGGTGATAGCAGCTGCCCCGGAGCACAGGCCCACTAAGAGCACGGGTCCGGGGCAGCTGCTACGTCTGCTACCCCGGAAGTTACGCCATACATGCCAACTCTCCCGCTTTTGGCGGGGGGTTCCCGCTAATGGGGATCACCCCCCGCCACCTCAGCAGAGTCGGCGAACCTCCCACCGCCAACACACAGCGGGGGTTCTTTAAATGACCGCGACAACTGAGTAGCGTCAGGACGCGCTACTGTGGTGCCGCCGGGCTGTTCCTATAGGCGGGTGAAACAGCCGGCGCGGCCGCTTCACCCGCACGGTGAGTCTCACTGTGCAGGGAGGAGGCAGGAGGGATCGTTCCCCTCCTCTCCTCTCCCGCTGTATGTACAGCGTCCGGTGGGCGCTGTACATATACCTCAGGGTCATAGGGGTCGTGACGTGCGGCTGCACTCGCATCCCCTGCGACGCTGAGACTACTCAGTCGGCAGCCTCCGGACCTGGCCGCGCTGCAGGGAGTCTGGATTTTATTATTTTATTTTTATTAGCTATGGGGGGCACTGTCTGGCTAATGGGGGCATTGTCTGGCTAATGGGGGCATCTACCTGACTACAAGGGGCAATACCTGGCTACAAGGGGCACTGTCTGACTAATTGGGGCATCTATCTTACTACAAGGGGCAATACCTGGCTACAAGGGGCACTGTCTGACTAATGGGGGCATCTACCTGACTACAAGGGGCAATACCTGGCTACAAGGAGCACTGTCTGACTAATGGGGACATCTACCTGGCTACAAGGGGCAATACCTGGCTAATAGAGGCAATAGCTGGCTAAAAGGGGACACTACCTGGCTACAAGAGGCAATACCTGGCTACAAGTGGGCAATACCTGGCTTTAGGTGGCAATACCTGATTAATGGGGGCATCTTCCTGGCTGTAAGTGGCATCTACCTGACTATAGGGGCTACTACCTGGCTATAATGGGCACTACCTGGATAAAGGGGGCTACTACCTGGCTAGTGGGGGCAACAACCTGGTTTTCTTCCAGAGCCGTTATGCAGTTAGGTGGAGTGGGTATGGCTTTTTCAAAGGGGTGGGGCTCTCCAAATCTCCTGCTTTTCCACTTTCAAAAGTTGGCAAGCATGAGTTATGCCCCTGTTAGAGAGTCTGCTTCTGACAGTAACCTGGCTCTTCCCAGTGACCCTGGTGTATTGAGTACTGGGGTAATAGTGGAAGGGAGTTAGTATCAGCCTTGGGTGACAACAAACACCGCTAGCTGACACCAAACCCCAACAATGGTAATGGAGAGGCATATGACACTGGATAAAAACAATGAAAAAAAACGCAGCACTCAAAAATGAAAATTCAGCAATGGGTGATAGCGGATCAGTCCTGGCCACAAAACAAAATGAAAAATGTACACTACCCAACACATCCATCATTACACAATTTATTGAAGAAATGTATCCAATTATTTAGGTTTTTTTTTTTTTTCTGGCTCAAAAATGAAAATTCAGCAGCAGGTGCCAGTGGATCAGCCCTGGCCACAAAAAAAATCCACAGCACTCCTTTAATGAATGTGAAAAATCCTGTGATTTATTCACTCATCACCTTTATCAAGTTGTGAGATACATACATATAGGGGGTATATAAATACAAAACAGGATAATCATACATAATTAGTAATTAGATATACAGTAAAAAATATATATTACAGCAAATTTACATATCATGCATAGTTAAGAAGTGACAGTAAAAGTATGAAAATACAATGTACAATATAATATGTGTAAAACTCATAATTGTATACCAATCAAAAAGTGATGAACACCTGTAATACAAGATGATGAGTAAATAAAGGACAGATTTTTTTATGTTCATTGAAAGACTGATGTGGATTTTTCAAGTTTGTTTTATTTTGTCTATCTCAGATCCATCTATTTATTTATCTATCTTTCTAAAACTAAAGCTAGTGGTTCAAGACAATGTATTGCTAAATTAATAATTGATCATAGTATATTTAATATTGAAACAGAACACAGGATGATGCTGGCTCTAAATTAGAATGGACAGACTCTCTGGAAGGGTAATTGTTCTTTTTTCATTATCTTCGTGATCCATGCTTTTTACAAATGAATTCTGGCAAGTGCGCCTTTTCACCACATCATGTAGCCTTTCACTTGTCAAGTACCATTTTTGCTTTAATGAATTTAAAAGTACCATCAAATGTATAATCGGATCACCCCTCTTTTTATAGGGCTACTGGAAAATGAAAGATATTATTCAAACATTTTATTTATTATTTCAGATTCAGACATATCTGAAGGTTATTTTAATACTTTGTAATGCAAACCTGTAGATGAAACAGCAATCCGGGCAAAAATAGAAATTTATCAACACCGGTCAACTTTTTGGGGAAAAAAAGCATTAAAATATTATCCTCCCAAAGACAGACACGTGTGATATACTATGGAAAAAGTTATGCTGATGTTATTCTTGTGTGTTTTTATTGCTGCAAAGTGGGGAAAGTTTTAAATATTCACATACTTTTCTTGTCCAAGGGACTTCTGCTGCCTTTGTCCACCTTTGGGAGACCTGTGTTGCATCAAAGAGATGTCCCATAGACAGAAGAGCTTCCATAACACCCAAGATAAAGGCTTCATGTCACATCACGTCACATCATCGTGCTGCATAAGTTGGCCTGCCGCTCATCAAGGGAGAATGGATAGAGGTGAGTTTATTTATTTATTTTTTCAGTAATAGGGCCCTACCGAAATGAGGCCTTTTTATCTACCTGAGGCCTACCTACCTACAAACTTGGAGCCTACCTACTGCCTACCAACCTAACTGGGGCCTACCTACCTGGGACCTATCTATCTAACTAACTGAAGCCTGGCTACCTACATACAACCGGGGGGTACTCCCACCTGGGTTCCTACTTTCCAAAAATGGGGCCTACCAACCTACCTACCTAGGACCTAACTACTACCCTACCTGGGGTCCACCAACCTGCCTGGGGCCTACCTACCTAGGAAATACCAATTTATCTAATGGGGGTTTACCTAACTGAATGGGGTCTACCTACCTGGGGTCTTGCCAGTTTACCTATTTATCTAGGGCCTTGCATTCCTACCTACCTGGGGCATGCCCCCTTACCTACCTTTAAAAAGGGTTTCTCGCTACAAAAGATTGGGTTTTTAAATTTAAAAATCTTAAAAAAAAAACAGCTTTGCAAAAAATGTTCATTACAACAAATTTTCCTACTGATTTTGAGTAGCCCTGTTAGTAGGAGTGCATCACTTCTCAAATTTCTATAGTATCCGACCAGTTGATCCTTATCAACTGGCTGGTCCAGGTCTGTATGACCTCATCAGTAGTGATGAGCGATTATTATCGACAAAGTTGAAATCGAACAGAATTTATGTGAATCGGATTTTAGATCATGCGACAAATTAGGTTAAAATCTCTGTGCAACATCTTTAATCGCGCCATTTTTCGGCGCTATCCTGTAATTTTGGCGGCCCAGCAACATCAGATTACAGAATAGAGCAGGTGAGAATGTTTGTGCGACGCTCATGCAGGGATTGTGTATGGTTTTGCGAATGGCTGGAAAAAACACATGACCCCCTCGATATACATAGAACAGAGTTTTCCTGTTCAGCCTCGAGTGTCTCTCAGTGTCTCAGAGCAAAGGACTTGCACTCTGCGTGTCCAAACATCCTCAGCGAAATTATTAACTACTCTTCCCAGAGAAACCTCTACAATTAGCTTGATCCTAACATTTAGTTAGATTAGAGATTGGAAGATTTTTATATAGTTAAGTTAAGAGAATTATTAAAGGAGCATCTACCGCTGTAAAGTCACGGGGAGGAGCGGAGGTAGGGCCCCCACGGGGCGAACACCGACAATCTGCTATAAAGAATACAGGATAAAGTTCACCAAGACATAGTGTAGACATTTGCAATAGCTTTATAATAACAGTGGTTTCTATGAAATATTTCCTGGATATTGGGCACTGAACTTATAGGATATACATCTTTCTATAACTGCAGTCTCTATGTTGTGCAAAACTCCACTTTATTATCAGTATACATTTTCAGATAGGTGTTCATTTTCAATATTGCCCATTACCCACCATTGTTGATATATCCACCCTTGTACTTAAAATTAGAATCCATAAGTCAGCACAGGGTTGATAGGGTGCCAAAAAAACCTTGGAATATCCGAATAAAATTCAGATACGTGTTTTTTTACTTTGGCGCACTAAACTTATGTTTTATTGAGGCACCTTGCACTTAAAGTGAATAGCTGCCAAAATTTTGTATTCACCACAGGTGAATTGATAGGTGCCAAAAAATACCTTTATTATCCGAAAACATTATCAGATTTTTTTTTTTATCACTTTGGCGCAGGCCAGCTTTGTTGATAGATCTACCTTTTGCAGTTAAATGTGAATAACAGGCAATTTTGTAGTCACCACAGGTGATCTTGATAGGTTGCCAAAAATTCCTTATATTATCCCAATACATACAGAAACGTGTTTTTGCACTTTTGCCCAGTCCAGATTTGTTGAAAGAGCCACACTGCAGTTAAATTTGAATCTAGCAATTGTGTAGTTATCCCTGGTGAATTGATAGTGCAAAATACCTTTTATTAATCCGAATAACATTTAGATACTGTTTTTTTTACTTTGGCGCACTACAGCTTATGTGCATTGAGGCACCTTGCACTTAAATTGTGAATAACTGCAATTTTTTTAGTCACCACAAGGAGAATTGATAGGTGCCAAAAAAAACCTATTATAAAATCCGAATAACATTTCAGATACGTGTTTTTTTCACTTTGGCGCACTACAGCTTGTTCATTGGAGGCACCTTGCACTTAAATGTGAAGCAGCAATTTTGTAGTCACCACAGGTGAATTGATAGGTTCCAAAAAATACCTTTAAAAATATCCGAAAAACATTCAGATACGTGATTTTTTCACTTTGGCGCAGGCCAGAATTTTGATAGATCTACTTTTGCAGTTAAATATGAATACACCAAAATATGAGTCACCACAGGTGAAATTGAAATATGCCAAAAATACCTTATAATAATCCGAATACATACAGATATGTGTTTTTTGCACTTTTGGGGCCCAGTCCAATTAGGTTTGATAGAGCCACCTTGCAGTTAAATTTGAATCCAGCAATTGTGTTGTTACCACTGTTGAAATTGATCGTGTCAAAAAATACCTTATATTTATCCGAATAACTTTACAGATACGTGTTTTTGACTTGGCGCACTACATCAAGTGTTTCATTGATGGGCACCTTGCACTTAAATATGAATACTGCAATTTTGTAGCAACCACAGGGTAATTGATAAGGGCGCCAAAAAATACCTTTATTAACGAATAATACAGATACGGTTTATTCACTTTGGTGCAGGCCAGCTTTGTTGATAGATCGACTTTGCAGTTAAATTTTGAATACAGCAATTTTGTAGTCACCACAGGTGAATTGATAGGTGCCAAAAATATCGTGTATTATACGAAAACATAACATAAACTGTTTTTTTGCACTTTTGTGCCCATCCAGATTCTGTTTAGATATAGACACCTTGCAGTTAAATTTGAATCCAGCAATTTTGTTTGAGAAGAGGGATTTGAGAATACTGTGATTTGCTGACTTTTAATAAGAGACTGTTCCAAAAACTATCCATACCTTCTTCAAATTTTTATATTTCTGAACAGGGAAGCGAAATGCAGGTGGTAAGCGAGCCAAAGAGGGGGGTAGCACATGAGGTAGAGGACGAGAGAAGGTGCTCCTCCAGTGCTGGCGACAACACGCATGCCAGCGGATCGTCAGTTGCATGACCGTCAGGCCTGTCCATCAGCTGGGTCAGGCCCTGTGAATCTCAGTAACGAACATGGTCCCGCGCCAATCTGTCCTTCAGTGGTTATGCAACCGCCATCCAACATCTTCCTCCTCGTCCTCCCAGTCACGGTCTCGGGACAAATTCGACATCAGCAACATCAGCATCCGTCCAACAAGAAAGCCGCCCAAATGTCCAACTCGTGTTAAACCCACCACTGTTGATAATCCATTGCTGAAACCTCTTTTGATGACACAAATGCGGTTTTTGGGGTCAGAAGGCAATGTGTAAAAAGAACAAAAGGAATTTAGTCTGCTCTTGACGCCCAGTTCTGAAGCCATAGAAAGGAGAAGAAGCCGATTCAAAAATCGGCAAAAATCCGGCGGTCGGCAACGTCATGCAGGCCCTCTTGCTTGTAGCCCACAGCTTCTGGAGCAGAAAGTCAGGACGACCAAGACCACCCCTGAGTTGATGATGAGATGATGACGACATTGCGGATCCATCGTGGTCTATTCGCAAAATTGCATTGCGAGCGCTTCATCATGGCAGGAGGACGACGATGGGTAGTGTCAATACGGGACCCGCCACAAAAAGGAGAGGCGGCTCGCAGAAGACCGCTGATAATGCTTCCGCCAGCCACTGTCAAGCGCAAACCCCGCTCCTCGCTTATCGCCGTCAAAAAGTCCATGACCTCTCAAGCTGGCCTTCTTTGAGCAAGCCTGTGATTCACCCAGCTATGTCATATGCCCTACTTTGCTGTAAACGCATAATAGAGCAAGAACCTTAAGTGGTTAACCACCACCAACATGTCTAGTCATCATGCAGACGAAATGCATGAGTTGAAATGGAGGGAAACTTGCCAAAAAAGGCCATACAGAAGCTCCGGGCCTCCAACCACTGTCACACCCTCTGTCTCCGCCTCCTCCTCCTCCGCCACCACCAAGCGTTCCTCAGCTGCCCATGTCTCTCAGAGTCATGATCAGGGATCAGCCTCCGCTTCAGCCTCCACCGTCGCCCAAGTACCACCAGCACCACCAGAGACCCATCCTACCCCTTCTCCTTCCGCCAGTTTGACGACCTGCACGCCGTACAGCGGCCAGTCTAGCAGCCAGCCTTCTGTCTTCCAGGTTTGGGAGCAGAAGAAACACTTTAACCCAAACCATCCCAAAGCCAAAAGCCTGAATGTCGGCATTGCCAGGCTTTTGGCCTTGGAAATGTTGCCTTTCCGTCTGGTGGACACAGATGGGTTCCGCCACGTCATGGCCCTTGCCTGCCCCCAATACCAGATGCCGAGCAGGCATTTCTTTGCCAGAAAAGCCGTCCTTGCCCTGGCCAGCCACGTGTCATCTAAAATTTCAAGCGCATTGTCTGCATCTGTGGCCGGAAAAGTCCATCTGACCACCGACACATGGACTAGTAAGCACGGCCAAGGCCGCTATATCTCTGTGACAGCTCACGGGGTGAGCCTGGGTGGATGTCCCTCTGGTGGTTGACGGTGTGCTCTCAGGCTCGCTCACTCTCTATAAAACCGGCAGGGATGGTGGCATGGCTCTTTCCCCAAGGTCCTCAGGTGGCATCACGTGCCCAGAGACACCAACCGTTTTGAAAATTAATCTGTTGAGACCGTCCCCACTCAGGTCAGAGCAGTGGACCGGCTCGCCGCAACGAGACCGAGCGCTGGCTGGTGACAAGAACCTTGTGCCAGGCAAGTTGGTAGGCGATAACAGGCGAATCTGCTGGCCTTAAGATCGGTGAGCTGAGCACATCCCTTTGCCTGGCACATGTCATGGACCTGGTCCAGTCCAGAAAATCTAAAGAGCTACCCGGGTCCTGGACTGCCGCTGAAGAAGGCTCGAGGTCTGAGTTCGCACTTCCTCCGTTCGCCACCCTGCTTCGTCCCGCCTGCTTGCGTTGAGCGTCAGCTCGGCCTTCCCGTCCACCGTCTCATTGTGATGTGGCAACAACTGCTGGAATTCCACCCTCCACATGCTCAGCTATTGTGGCATGCAGCGCAATTTCAATACCTCAGTATCGAAGTGACACATGGCCTGACAAGCACGAGCTGACCTCGTGGTTTGAGCACCGAGAGTGGAGCAAGTGAAAGAGCCTGCCACCATCCTTGCCAGTTTTGACAGAAGCCACCAAAATGGTCAGTGCGGACAATGCCCTTGTCAGCATGAGCATTGGGTGATCTAGTTTCTGGAACGATCGTTGGACACTCTGAAACAACAGGTCCCGCCAGCGACGGAGGAGGAGACGACACAGATACGGACACGGAGCCCTTTCTCTCCGTCAAATCCACAAGACCCTGACAAGTTTTATCACAATTTTCAATCGTCTTTCATTTAGGCATGTTTCGGGGTCCAAGAGCAGTGCAAGGAGGCGCATCAGCTCTCAGGGTGCATCATCTCATGCAATTCAGGGCTGTGTTGAAGCGGTGCCGGAGGCAGCGGGGAGGAGGAAGGTATTCCTAGACACCGATGTTACCACGTCCCCTGCCATGGAAAGCAGAGTTTGGCGCGAATTTTTTATTGGAGGCGGAGGAGGAAGAAGAGGAAGCATCAGTCTTTGCTAGTGCCCCTCGACCCCAGAGGCTTGGAAATCAAGGCTCCATCTCTCCCTCAGAGTGCTTGATGCCTCCATTTCCCTCCAACATTATCCTCGCATTAAGGCCATCAAAATAACAACATTACTTGGTGGTCCACCCTCCTGGATCCCCGGTTTACAAAACAAACTCAGCACTTCGTATCCACCCACCCAAATAGAGAGTAAAATGCAGGAAATGGAGACCTTGCTGATTTATCAACTGGAGACATCTGTTCGTCTGCTTCACAGTTCTTCAAATTCCACGGTGGAACAACGCCAGCGACGATACAGCAGTAGAGTGCCAAGCAGCCGTAGCAGCAGCAGTCAAGGTGGCAGAAGCCTAATGGGTGACCTCTGGCAATCTTTATATACCACCTCAACCAACGCATGGTCAATGCAGGGCACACATACAACCCCAGAGACCAGCCTTAAGATCATGGGTGCACGACTATCTGCATCATCAACACCGATGTTTTTTTGGATGTGTAATCCGGACCCAATAGACTTCTGGGTATCGCAAATGGGACTGAATGGCCCTAAAAAAGGTAAAAAAAACAAAATATAAGAAGAAAAAGGAAATAGAAAAAAAAAAAAAAAAAAGATAAAAAAAAAAAGAAAAAAAAAATAAAAAAAAAAGAAAGAAAAAAAAAACAAAAAAAAAATAAGAAAAAGAAAAAAAAAAAAAGGAATAAAAAAAGAAAAAAAAAAAAAAAAAAAAAAGAATAAAAACACAAAAAGAAAAAAAAAGAAAGGAAAGAAAAGTAAACAAAAGAAGAAAAAAAATTCCCATCTCCCACACACACAAACCCACCCACCCCCCCATCAGTCCACCCAACCAGGCCGGCAACCCACAACAACCCCTCTCTCCCAAAACCCCAAACCAAAACCACGCGTCCCCCACGCACCCAAAAGATCTGGCTCGCCACACCAGTAGAGGTTGAAGTCCTGCCATCAACCAGCGCATATCTGAGCGGACCGTTCAGCACAGCCGGAGAGTCCTTACAGAAAACGCATCGGCTTCCACAAAAATAGTGGATCGGATTGACCTTTCACTCAAGATGAATCAGGCATGTATCACTGAGATGTTGTGGCCCAATGCCGAGGTCACCGATTAGTTGCTGGTTACTTCAACATTCCTCTCCAAACAGAAATGGTCCTCTTTAAAAACTTATTTTAAAATGAACAGTTCTTACTGCAGATTTTTATTCTCAGTTCCCAACATATCATTTTGCTGAATTTTGCTGTGAGGAGACGGTAAAAGACACCAAGGGTTTCATGACAAAACCAAATTTCCATATACTCACTTCATCTTTAGAATTTTTCGCATTGTAAATGGTTTTGGGGTCATGTAGCCTCACAATTTTTAACAGTGGATGAGAAGTCATATTTATCATGTTTGGGGTCATGTTGCTGTGAGATAAAGCTATAATCAATGTCTTTGTGAACAGAAATTGTGCTTCTAAGTGGCATTTTCTCCCTCACATTTTTTAACGTGGCTGAGAATCATTTTTAAAAAAAATTGGGGTCATGCTGCTTTGAAAATGCAGCAATACTACAGGTCCTATACTAAAAAATGTTGTTTCTAAATAGACAATTGTTCTCACAATTGGTCAAAAGTGGGCTCATGGGTCATGTTTTGAATTTTTGGGGCTTTTGCGTGTACATGCAGCTATACTACAGGTCCCTATTATAAAAAAATGTTGTTTCTAACAACATTTGTTCTTCACAATTGTCCAAAGTGGCTCAAGGGTCAGGCGTTAATTTTGTAGGCATTTTGCTGTGACATGCGAGCTATATACAGGTCCTATTTAAAAAAATGTTGTTTCTAACAGACATTTGTCTTCGCATTGTCCAAAGTGGCTCATGGGTTCATGTTTTGAATTTTGAGGGCATTTTGCTGTGACATGTAGCTATACTACAGGTCCAATTATAAAGAATTTGGTTTTCTATACAGACATTTTTCTTCAACAATTGTCAAGAGTTGGGCTCAAGGGTGATGGTGCTGTCAGAAACATGAATAGTTAGGAACACTGTTAATGTGACACATATTGCAAAATGACTTGTTTTTTTCTGCAAGATCTTTAACATAGCTATCAATCCCCGTGTATTGAGACAACCCATTTAATATAATTAAAAAAAAGATGAAAAAAGACATTGGGTGTGGATTCCATCCTATTTAAAAATGTGTTTTTCATAGAATTAAACTACTAAAAACTTGCATGTACAGAAATAGCTGTTAAAAAAATTCCCTCTGTATTGTACAAGGGAGGTACAGGAAAACTTGACCATATGTTAGGTTTTTATTTTTTGTATTCAGATGTCATGGAGTAAGGAGCACGGACGGAGAACAAAGTACAGGAGACCATTTCCTCCAGCACGTTGAGTAAAATGAGAAAAAGAATGTCAAGAAAAAGGGCACCTGGGTGTAACAGAGCGTTAACCACCAGTATTTCCAATTGAAGCTCAATTGGTCCGCACTCATACGATGGCAAGCGCTACCCAGGTCTTGACTGGTACGAGGAAGGCTGTAGGTTCTTCACCACCTCCGCTTCTCACTCTGCTTCAGCATGCGTTACAGTTTTTCGTTGCTGCGTCATCAGGGCATTTTAACCTGCGTGTAATAGATGACGGACGCCAGCCTGGGCTCTCACCGCACCCACTGTACTCCGGCCCTGGTCATGCTGTGGCACAGGACAGGTATAGTCCAATGTCCAGTTCAACTAAAATGGTGGTTGAAAAGACCTCCTTTTTCCGGCACTTTTTAATCTGTGGGTCAGACAGATTTAAGGGTCCATGCTGCGGTCCAGGACAGGGTTTGTCAATTTCCAGTTCAACTAAAATGGTGGTTGAGAAATAAACTCCTTTTTCCGCACTTTTTAATCTGGGGGTCAGACAGGTTTAATGTCATACTGCGGTTCCAGGACATTTCAGTCAATGTCCAGTGAAACTAAAATGGTGGTTTGAAAGACTCCTTTTCCGGCAACTTTAATCTGTGGGTCAACAGGTTTAAAGGGTCATGCTGCGGTCCAGGACAAGGGTTTGTCAATTCCAGTTCAAACTAAAAAGGTGATGAAAACTCCTTTTTCCGCACGTTTTAATCTGGGGGTCAGACAGGTTTAAGTGTCCATGCTGCATGTCCAGGACAGGGTTTATCAATGTCTAGTCAACTAAAATTTTGGTTCAAAGACTAACTTTTCTTTCCGCACTTTTTTAATCTGTGTCAAGCATGTTTTTAGGTGTCATGCTGCGTTCCAGGACAGGGATATTCAATGCCAGTCAAGTAAAGTGATGGTTTCAAATAATACTGCCTTCTAGCACTTTTTAAATTTGTGGGTGATGCAGTTTTAAGGGTCATTGCTGTGGTACAAGAAGGGAAAAAGTGAATGGTGTGTGACTATTTTTTCTGTGGCTTTTATAGCCTAAGTGTTGTTGCCTAAGATGTAGCATGTAAAATCCAATTTGACTGTTGTGGACTTTTTAATTCCAGCTTCTCCAGCCCTGTTGGTGTAAGAATGAAGCGTGTTGTTGCTCTCCCATAGACTTTATGGTCATCGGAGAGTCGCTATCGACTATACGAAACAAAAAAAAACCTTATCTCTGGGTGGGCCGACTATCGACTATCGCCTGATGTCGATAGCCTACGTAATCGCTCAACACTAATCATAGGTCTTCAATGAGGAGAGACACGCCTGCTGAGAGAAGAGACACGCCTGCTGAGAGAAGAGACGCCCTGGATTTCAAATTCAATCTCCGAGAATTAGCTGAAGAGCATGAACAGTTCAAACGCTAAAACTCCTGTAAGTTCTAATTTAGTTAGAGAGAGATGAGTAAAGAAATCTAGTGCTGTGTGCAGCCGAGGGGGGTGGAGGTGGGAGAGTCGGAAAGTAGGGTGTATATTGTGCAGCCTAGTCTCTCCTGTCTGGAACTCACATGGAAATAGCAATTTTTTTTAACACTTTGTGGCCAGCAGAACACCCACCCGAGGTGAAATTGTCCCTTTTGTTTTTGCATTTCTATTGGTGTCTGTGCGTCCCAGTTTTTTTGCCAATAGCCACCTTGTATGCAAATTGAGTTACAGATATTTCATAGTAACTGCTGCCTGTTGTCAGTGGTGCCAAAACCGCCATATCTAATCCATATAACTTTTAAATACTTCTATTTCACTCGGTGCGTCTCAGTTTGTCACTAATCGTGCACATGTACGCAATTTGGGTTACAGATATTTCGCAGTAACTGCCACCTTTTGTCAGTGGTGCCAAAAGCGCCATATCTAATCCATATAACTTTTAAATACCTCTAGTTAACTCAGTGCATCTTATTTTGGCGCTAGTCGTGCACTTGTACGCAAATTGGGTTATAGATATTTCACAGTAACTGCTGCCTGTTGTCAGTGGTGCCAAAACCGCCATATATAATCCATATAACTTTTAAATAATTCCATTCCACTCAGTGCGTCTCAGTTTGCCGTTAATCGTGCACTTGTACGCTAGTTTGTTGAAAACTATCAATTGCTATTCCTACTGGGCAGTTGTAAATCTCAGGGACTTAAGGAAGAACACTGTTGATTTGGTGTTACGGTTCTTCCACCAGACCGCACTTCACAGGTATTGGCTAGAAACATTTCAGTTTCTTATCCTAGTTGGCTGTAGGAAATTTGAGGGATTTAAGAATAGCTGTGATTTGCCGTCTTTTAATAAGAGACCAGACCGCATTTCCCAGATATTTGATAGAAAACATTCTGTTTCTAATCCTAGCTGGTTGTTGGAAATTAGAGGGATTTAAGAATACCTGTGATTTGCCGTCTTTGCAGTACAGTTTCTCAATAAGAGACTGTGAAAAACTCTTCCATACCTTTTATATTTTTATCCTTCTGAACATGGAGCGAACTGCAGGTGGTAAGCGAGCAAAGAGGGGTGTAGGACATGGAGGTAAAGGTATAAGAGAAGGTGCTCCCCAGTGCTGGCGACAACAGCATATCGTTGGTTGCAGAACCGTCAGGCCTGTCATCGCTGGGTCGGTGCCCTGTGAATCTCAGTAATGAACAGCGTCACCAATCTGTTCTTCAGTAGTTAATGTAACCTGCATCCAGCAGTTTTACCTCCTCATCCTTCCAGTCATGGCCACAAATGCCTGTTGCTTGTAGCCCGAATCTCCAGGATGTAGAATGTCAGGACGAGGAAGTCACCTGTGCTGATGCTGCTGATGATGAAACGGCGGATCAAATGTGGTCTTTTCAGCAGAATTTGCTTGCGAGCGCTTCATCACTGGACGAGGAGGAAGATGATGGGATAGTGTCAGTACGGGTCCCGCCTCAAAAAGGGAGAGGGCGGTCGCACAAGTCCACTGAGATTATTCTGCCAGCCATGATCAGCGGAAACACCACTCCTTGCTTAACGCCATTGAAAAGGTCCAGGACCTCTGAAGCCTGGGCCTTTTCGATTAAACCTCAGATTGGCCCAGTGGTGTCATATGCCACATTTGCCATAAACGCATCAGTAGAGGGAAGAATTTTAAGTGTTTAACCACCACCAACATGTCTAGTCACATGCAGCGAATGCATGAGTTGAAATGGAGAAACACTTGGTGAAAAAGGCCACACCGGTCCTGGGCTTCCAACCACTGTCACACCCTCTGTCTTTGCCTCCTCCTCCTCTTCTAAGACTAAGCGTTCTTCTGCTGCCCATGTCCCTCAGCAACATGAGCAAGGATCAGCCTCCGCTTCAGCCTCCACCGTCGCCCGAGTATCACCAGCACCACCAGAGACACAGCATACCCCTTCCTCTTTCACCAGTTTTACCTGCATTCCGTACAGCGGCCAGTCTAGCAGCCAGCCTTCCGTTTACCAGGTCTGGGAGCAGAAGAAACACTTTAACCCTAACCATTCCAAAGCCAAAAGCCTGAATGTTGGCATTGCCAGGCTTTTAGCCCTGGAAATGTTGCCTTTCCATCTGGTGGACACAGATGGGTTCCGCCACGTCATGGCCCTTGCCTGCCCCCCAATACCAGATGCCGAGCAGGCATTTCTTTTCCCGAAAAGCTGTCCCTGCCCTGGCCAGCCACGTATCATCTAAAATCTCTAGCGCGTTGTCTACATCTGTGTCCGGCAAAATCCATCTAACCACTGATACATTTACTAGTAAGCATGGTCAAGGCCACTTTATCTCTGTGACAGCTGACTGGGTGAGCTGGGTGGATGTCTCTGGAGGTGACGGTGGCTTGCAGGCTCAGCGCACACTCTTCAAAACCGCAGGGATGGTACAGGGTTCTTTCCCCCAAGGTCCATGGTTAGCATCACGTGCCCAGAGATACCAGGCCATGTTGAAATTGATATGTCACAGACCGAGCTGTGGCTAGGTGACAAGAACTTTGTGCCAGGCAAGGTGGTGTGTGATAATGGGCGAAATCTCCTGGCCGCCCTTAAAATTGGTAGGCTGGAGCACATCCCTTGCCTGGCACACATCATAAACCTCGTCGTCCCGAAATTTCTAAAGCGCTACCCGGGTCTCGACTGCCTGCTGAGGAAGGCTTGAGGTCTTAGCTCACACTTCCACCGTTCTCACACTGCTTCATCCCAGCTGGCTGCGTTAAAGCGCCAGCTTGGCCTCCCTGTCAACCGTCTCATTGTTGACGTGGCAACAAGCTGGAATTCCACCCTCCACATGCTCCAGCGATTGTGGCAGCAGCGCAATGCCTTTACGCAGTATGAAGTGACACATGGTCTGACAAGCAGCAGTGCGGATCTCGGGGTGTTGAGCCACCGAGACTGAAGGCAGATGAAAGAGCTCTGCACCATCGTTGCGAGTTTTGAAGAAGCCACCAAAATGGTCAGTGCGGACAATGCCCTTGTCAGCATCAGCATTGCGGTGATCTTAGTTCTGGAACAAGTGTTGGACACTCTGAAACAGCAGGTCCCACCAGCGACAGAGGAGGGAACAGACACAGATCCGGACACAGAGCCTTACTCTCCATCGAATCCAGAAGGCCCAATAGTTTCACAACTTTATAGGTCTTCGTTAGGCGGTGGTTTGGGGTCCAGGGCTAGTGCAAGGCGGCGCCTCAGCTCTAAGGGTACATCATCTGAGGCAAGTCAGGGCTGTGTTGAAGCTGAGGAGGAGGATGAGGTAGGGTTGGACACCTACATTACCGATGTCCCTGCTTTGGAAAGAGGTTGGCACATTGGCATTTGAGGCGGAGGAGGAAGACGAGGAAGATCAGTTTGATAGTGCCCCTTGACCCAGAGGATTGGGAAATCAAGGCTCCATAAATCACTTGAGTGCTTGTATGCTCCATTTCCTCCAACATGATCCTCGCATTAAGGTCATCAAAATGAACAACAGTTACTGGGTGGCCATGCTCCTCGATCCCTGGTACAAAACAAAACTCAGCACTTTCCTTCCACCCACCCAAATTGAGAGTAAAATGCAGGAATTGGACACCGTGCTCATTGATCAACTGGAGACATCTGTTGCGTCTGCTTCACGTTCTTCAAATTTCACGGTGGAACAACGTTAGCAACGTAACATCAGTAGAGTGCCAAGCAGCCGTAGCGGCAGCAGCAAGCATTGTGGCAGAAGCCTAATGGGTGACCACTGGCAATCCTTACCAATGAATGTAATGCAGGGCCGTGGTTTCATCACCCAGTGCTCCATGCATATAGAACTGATGGCCGACCAGTTCCCCACGGAGCGCTCAAAGGTGGCTTTCGTAGTCAGCTTGCTATTCCGGGAAGGCCTTGGAATGGGCCACGCCCCTGTGGGATCAGAACGATCCGGTGACTGCGGATCTAAAGACCTTTCTCCAGGAGTTCCGCAGTGTTTTCGAGGAACCAGCTCGGGCATCCTCCGCCGAAATGGCTCTTCTAACTCTGTGCCAGGGGAACTTGTCTGTGGGAGACTACGCGGTGAAGTTCCGCATCTTGGCTTTAGCGTTATCCTGGAACGAGGCCGCCTTGTGTGCCACCTTTAAAAGGGGCTTCTCCAGTAGGATTAAGGATGTGCTGGCCGCGAGAGACATCCCGTCCTCCCTCAGTGAGTTAATTCTGTTGGTCACCCGCAGTGACGTGCGTTGTGCCGAAAGGCGGGAAGACCTTCAGCAAGAATGTGAGGTAGCACGGCCATGCCGGTTTCCACACCTGGCTCCAGTGTTCCAGAGGCAGCCTATGCAACTGACACCGCTCCCCACTGAGGAACCCATGCAGGTCGACCGGGCCCAACTTACCAAGCAAGAATTGTCCCAACGTCGGAGGGAGAACTTATGCCTATATTGCGGTGGTCCAGAACATTTTCGGAGGAATTTTCCTCAGTGCCTCAAGCGTCCGGGAAATTCCCGCACCTAGGATTCGTGGGAGAGGCGTCCCTAGGTGCAAATTCCTCCTCTCCATGCCTGATGATGCCGGTATGGATCGAGACTAAAGCTGGTCTAGTGTTTCAGGTGTCAGCCTTTCTGGACTCTGGCTCAGCTGGGAACATTATTCATTACTCCCTCGTTCAGCGGTATTGCCTTCCAGTCGTCTGCCTGGAAAAACCGTTGTTGATCTCCTCAGTCAGTGGAGCGCTACTAAGCTACGTGATACGGTACATCACCAAGCCGTTGTCATCTTCATATTGGGGTTCTACTTAAGGAGAAAATCACCTTCTACATGTTGCCTCGCTCCTCCTCGGCGATTCTGCTAGGACTCCCATGGCTGCGATTCTACTCTCCTACGCTAGACTGGACGTCAGGAGAAGTAACTTGCTGGGGTTCCCATTGCTTGAGCCGCTGTCTGGTGGCACCTCGCCCGATGCTTCCCTGCTCTCGCGCCAAGCCCCGTGAGGCGTTGCCCGGGTTACCAGCCGAGTGTCAAGAATTCGCCGATGTCTTCTCAGAGAAGCAGGCTGAGAGCCTCCCTCCTCACCGCCCATATGATTGCCCGATTGACTTGCTACCGGGTACCACTCCTCCTCGTGGCAGGGTCTACCCCTTGTCTGTGCCTGAAACACAAGCCATGTCAGAGTATATACGGGAAAATTTACAGAAGGGGTTTATACCAAAATCCTCCTCTCCTGCAGGAGCAGGATTCGTCTTCGTGGAGAAAAAGGACGGTTCCTTACGGCCCTGTATCAATTATCGGGGACTAAATAAGATCACGGTGAAGAATCGGTACCCTCAGCTTTTTGATCGCCAACGCGGTGCACAGATCTTCTCCAAGTTGGACTTAAGAGGTGCCTACAATCTGGTCTGCATCCGTAATGGCGATGAGTGGAAGACGGCCTTCAACACCAGGAATGGGCACTTTCAGTACTTCGTCATGCCGTTCGGCCTGTGTAATGCCCCAGCCGTCTTCCAGGAGTTCGTGAATGACTTCTTCAGAGACCTCCTATAATCCTGTGTCATGGTGTACTTGGACGATATTCTGGTATATTCACCTAATCTGGAGACTCACCGCGTTCATGTTCGCCAGGTGCTGAGGCGCCTTCGAGCCAACCACCTGTACGCCAAGCTGGGGAAGTGCGTCTTCCACCAAACTAGCCTCCCATTCCTGGGCTACATTATCTCAGACCAAGGCCTGCGGATGGACCCGACAAAGTTTTCTGCGGTGTTGCAATGGCCTCGCCCAGTCGGCCTTCGGGCAATACAACGTTTTCTGGGTTTCTTTATTTATTACCGGCAGTTTATCCCCCACTTATCCCCCTCGAGGCCGAGGGAGTGTTCGTGAAACTAAAAAACGCTTTTGCCTCTACTTCTATCTTGTCGAGGCCGGACCCTGCGAAGCCCTTCTCGCTTGAAGTAGATGCCTCGTCGGTGGGAGTTGGAGCAGTCCTCACGCAAAAGGGGCCTACGGGCAAGACGGTCACTTGTGGCTTCTATTCCAAAACATTCTCTCCGGCGGAAAATAATTATACTATCGGAGATCGGGAGTTACTAGCCATCAAACTGGCCCTGGAGGAATGGCGCTATTTGCTGGAAGGAGCTCGGCATCCCATCAGTATCTATTGGGATCATAAGAACCTCCAGCGACTCAATCCGCACCAAGCTAGGTGGTTGCTCTTATTTTCCAGGTTTAACTTCCAGATCCACTTCCGTGTCGCGGAAAAGAATCTTAAGGCAGACGTCCTGTCATGCGCCTCCGACGTGGTCGGGGAGGAAGTGGTCCCCGAGCACATAATACCCCCTGAGCGTCTTGTCTCTGCAGCTCCTGATGACCTCCGGAATGTCCCGCCAGGGAAAACATATGTGAGCCCCGCATTCGGAAGAAGAATCCTGAAGTGGGGGCACTGCTCATTGGTGACTGGACTGGACTGGTGACCATCCTGGTGCTCGCAAAACATGTCATCTTATCTCACGGTTCTATTGGTGGCCAAACCTCATTACGGACGTCAAAGAATTCGTCGAGGCCTGTGTCACCCGTGCACGTAATAAAACACCTCGTCACAAACCGGTCAGGCTCCTGCGTCCCCTGCCCATCCCTACCAGTCCCTGGTCGCACGTAGCGATGGATTTTATAACCGATCTTCCCCCCTCTTCTGGCAACACCATGATCTGGGTGGTCACAGATCGGTTCTCGAAAATGGCGCATTTTGTCCCGTTGCCAGGTCTACCCTCTGCCCCTCGCCTGGCTGACCTATTTTTCCACCATATTTTTCATTTGCACGGGTTGCCCCTACAAATCATCTCGGATCAAGGGGTCCAGTTCTAAATTCTGGTGGGCCCCCAGACGAACAGCCAAGTGGAGAGAGTAAACCAGGTCTTAGGGAACTATTTGCACCACTTTGTCTCGGCTCTCCAGAATGACTGGTCCAATCTGCTTCCGTGGGCGGAATTTTCCTACAATTCTCTAGATTCGGAATCCGCGGGCGCCTCTCCCTTCTTCATTGTGTATGGCCTGCACCCCCGCCCACCTCTCCCACTAGCATCCCCGTCTGAGGTCCCGGCAGCGGATGCACTGGTCCAAGACATGGAGGCCATTTGGGCCCTGACTCGCCAGTCTCTGCTTCGAGCTTCAGCGTACACAAAGACTCAGGCAGATAAGAGGAGGAGTCTTCCCCCAGTTTTTTCTTCCGGTGACAAGGTGTGGCTGTCGGCTAAATATGTCCGCCTTAAGATTCCGAGTTGACATCAGATGTTGCAGTTTGTGAAATTTTTTTAACCTTTAAAGAAATTACCGAATTGAACCAATATACAAGGCATAATCCCATCTTGTAGGGGGAGGAGGGAATTGTCACATATATCAATTTACCTATCAGTTTACGGTTATATGATTAGGGAAGGAAAGTCGTCTGAGCACAGGATGATATGTCTGGATGCATCGGGTATCCCATAACCTACATAGGGCAAGCCTTTGTACTTTGTGTAGGCCGGGTCATCCTGCAGGATATTGGATATGGTAAGGACAGATAAGGAGGGTTGTTATACAGATGATAAAAAGAGGGGAATTTGTTAACGAAGGAGTTAATCCCAGTTTGTGGAAAAACAAAATTATCATCTGTATAAGAATCCATGACCTTATTAATAGCTGAGGTTTCCTGTTATGATCAAGTTATTCTTTGTGTAACCTGGAGTTTGTAACTTAGCAATATTTCTCATCATGTTAATATTATTTCCCTGTTATCTTGTTTCACACATATTTTCCTGTTATCTTCTTTCACACGGATTTTATAGATCAACAATACTATAAATCTTTCATAGTGATAACATGGTAATAATAAGAATAGAAGTTATGTTTGGATTTTGCTTGGTGGGAGATTTTTAGGATGTTACTCCATGATACGGTGTAACTGATTTATTGCTATGGAAGTTTTCTTGGCAGTATTATTTGTAATCCTGTATAAATAAACGGCCCTCCTGTATGTGCGGGAGGCATTGCTACTGAAACTTCTGTTTGAGTCAGTGTATCCCCGGGTCCGTATTGAGACCAGATGCATATCAATTAATTTCTAATCAATACCCTTTCTGAACTTCGCTAACGCATGGGAGTGAACTTGGTACCCACATGTGCAACAGACTCCTGAAAAAAATTGTATTCCAAACAAAACAAAATTGTGGGTCAATGTAAATATAAACCTGACAATCTACAGTTGGTGATTAAAGCATGTGCACAGAGCTGACAACCAAGTTACATATGTCGTCGCTAGAAATACGCAACTTGGTCCTCATTAATAAAAGAATGGACATATGCACATATGTTGGTATAGATTGACAACTGACATTAGGTTGATTTCAGAAGCAAAATTCTAAATTGTATGCATTAATTTTGGTTAATGCATACAAGTTTTTATAGAGATTGGTCTAGAGGTGTGGCAACATTACAATATTCAGTATATCATCATCATTACTTAACACTTTTTATTTATAATTTGCAATTCAATTGGTTATTTAATGAACATATGTTTGTGTAATGCATCTGTTTTGGTTACACTGATGTTTATTTTGCAGCATATACCCTTGCAAATCAGTCTTAATTAATATATTTTGTCTATTCTTGAGGGCAGCTAATTAATATGTGTCCATAACCCAGATGAAGCTGAAAAATAAATAAACATCCCTGCCACCATACATAAACAAATGTGTATTATCAGTGATTACAGATTGGAGGGACAAAAACCAACCAATGAGAGAACAGTTTGGCCAAATGACTCAGATAAAGCAAAGACATAAACAATTTCCTCTTGAGTTCAGTGTTGCACTGGAGGATCCTTTGCTGGGCCCTGGGATTGACACATGCTAGGTGCCCTCTATTGGTGGAGGATAAAAGAAGCTGTTGCAGCTGGCACCAGAGTACCGTCAAAGTCAGCCTCACTTGTTCTCCAGGTTATGAGACAACCAGGGAGATCAGTGCTAAAACTAAGCCATACATTTATTGGATAAGCCTCAGCCAATCAGTACTAGGCTTGTTTTTGTTTCAACCTCTCTTCCTCTCCTCTCCTGTTCCTAGGCAACAACTGCCATTCCATAGGTCAGTTTTAACTTTGTTAATTAAAATTAAGACGGGCAGAGCCTATTGTAAATGGGCGGATCTTATCGTGGGGTGGGCGGGTTTAAAAAAGATAAGTGTTGTGTGATGTGACAGGTAGTGTATATGGCCAGTGCATGTGTGAAATATGCACTTCTTTGTTGTGTATGTGTCAAGTGTTTAATGTAAGGTATTGCTGGCATCATTGTATTTTATGTGTTCAGTGTGTAAGTGATGTATGGGGATATACACTGTGTGTGAGTGGTATATGCTGGAGGTGTGCAGTGCAGTGTGTGAACAGTGTATGTGGGATGTGTGCAATATGTGAATGGTGTATGCGAGATGTGTGCAATATGTGAATGGTGTTTGCGAGATGTGTGCAGTGTGTGAATGGTGTATGCGATGTGTGAGGTGTGCAAACGGTGTATGTGAAATGTGTGCGGTGTGTGAACGGTGTATGCGGGATGTGTATGGTATGTGGATGGTACATGTGGGATGTGTGCAGTATGTGAATGGTACATGTGGGATGTGTGTGTTGTGTGAATGGTGTATGCGAGATGTGTGCGTTGTGTGAATGGTGTATGCGAGATGTGTGCGGTGTGTAAACGGTGTATGCGGAATATGTGCGGTATGTGAATGGTACATGTGGGATATGTGCGGTATGTGAATGATACATGTTGGATGTGTGCATTGTGTGTATGCCAGATGTGTGCGGTCTGTGAACGGTGTATGCCAGATGTGTGCGGGATGTTAATGGTACATGTGGGATATGTGCGGGATGTGAATGGTACATGTGGGATGTGTGTATTGTGTGAATGGTGTATGCCAGATGTGTTACTATCTGAGCCCTGCCTGCCTATATGGGGCCCCTATAGACTACCTAAGCCCTGCCTGCCTACACATTTAGCCCCTATATACTATCTAAGCCCTGCCTGCCTACACATATGGCCCCTATAGACTACCCTAAGCCCTGCCTGCCTACATATATGGCCCCTATAGACTACCCTAAGCCCTGCCTGCCTACATATATGGCCCCTATAGACTACCTAAGCCCTGCCTGCCTACATATATGGCCCCTATAGACTACCTAAGCCCTGCCTGCCTACATATATGGCCCCTATACCCTAAACCCTGCCTGCCTACATATATGGCCCCTATAGACTGCCCTAAGCTCTGCTTGTCTGAATATATGGCCCTTATAGACTACTTAAGCCCTGCCTGAATACATATGTGGACCCTATAGACTACTTAAGCCCTGCCTGCCTATATATATGGCTCCTATAGCTACCTAAATCCTGCCTGCCTATATGGCCCCTATAGCTACCTAAGCCCTGTCTGCCTGCCTATATGGGCCCTATAGCTACCTAAACCCTGCCTGCCTATATGGGGACCCTATAGCCTACCTAAACCTTGCCTATCTGGGGCCCCCTATAGCCTAGCTAAACCCTGCCTGCCTAAATGGACCCCATATAGCCTAGCTAAAGCCTGCCTGCCTATTTGGGGCCCCCTATAGCCTATTTACCTACCTACCTATGTTGGTTCCACCTATAGCCTAGCTACCTGCGGCCCACCTACAGTTTAATTGTGGCCCACCTACTGCCTAGTTAGCTACCTGGGGCCTAACTACTGCCTACCTACCTAGGACCAATCTAGCTACCTGAGGCCTATGTACGGCCTACCTACCTGGGGCCTATGTTCTGCCTACCTACCTAACTGGAGCCTACCAACCTATCTAATGGGTCTACCTACCTTGCAATATGATTCTGACGGGTACAAGCCATAGCTGTAACACAATCTCCAGGGGCTGAATTCTCTGTTCCTCCTCTCTAGAAGACTGGGCCTCTAAGCTATGGCCTCTACCCGCTCTGCCACCTCTTAGAAGTTTATACAGAGGTAGAGGGCAGGGAGTGAGGTGCTGAAAAAAGTGAGGATTCTAAGATATTGTGCCTAAATCTGCAGGAACAAGTGGTGGCCGGGAGAAGTTATCATGGTGGTCTGGACTGGATGCAGAACGAAAGGGAAAGTCAAGGACTTGTCAGAGAAACATCACCAGTGAGTCCCAAGATTTAACCGCACATTAATAACTTATATGTCAGCAGAGCCTGTGTACACTGGTATCTAACTGTATGGTCACTGTATGGGGGTAATATACAGTCTGTAGGACACCTGTGCACACTGATACCTACTACTATATGGTCACTATATGGCGCTAATATTGGTCTTTGTATACTGATCAGTAATAGTGTAGGGGTATCATTCAGTCACTATGTGGTGGTAATTTCTCATTTGAAGATGAGAAACTTACCAACATTAAGAAAGAAATGCAAGAGGTGGAACGTTGTTTGGCTATTTATTAGACTTCCAACACATATAAGGAGGTGATGACAAAAATAGAAAACAACTTGAGGAAATTGGAGGATGATATTACAAGGATAAAAAAATCCAAATTCCAACGAGATGTTATTGACTATCCGACAAATAACATTTACAGGAAGCGGGGAAATGAAGATATGGGATATAATCGCCTAAGATATATTTTAAAAAACACCAAACAGGATTAAAAAAATGCAACGACAAGTTAGTTTTGATTCCCTTGAAACAACGGTCATGGGACTTTCTGATGCTGATTATACCACTGATCATTCAGAGGACATGGATAACCAGAACTTGACAGAAGATTTTGGTTCAGGGAATATAGCTGGTCGTTCAAAAAACGAGTTAGGAGGGCTGGCAAAAGGCACAAAGAATGCCGGCAGAGGATCATCTTCAAAGAGACGCCCTCGTTAACGGATAATATTTGTTCTGATGTTTTGAAGCTTTCTTTTGTGTCTTTAACTTCAGATCAACTTAAAGTGCTAGGTTTAGGTTTCAGCTTTGTTCCAACTAAAAATTTTTATTTATTTGATACTGTGGTAGATATAAATACATTTGTTAGATCGTTAACCGTACGCAAGTATTTTTATGAGATCAATATGCGGAAGTCAGGAGAAGTTAACAATGATATTCTCAATGCTGAAAACAATATTGACAATGTAATTTACAATGAATATAAAGATCTTTTATTTCAGGAACAAAAAGCTCTTTTTGATCTGAAATCTTTAGAATGGGAGTGTAGCCACACAAGGAACCACAGTATTCACGAAGCCTCTTTTAATATCCCCAATCTTCATTTCTATCCGGTTAGGACTAGAGTGGAGGCTTTTGATAATTTCAAACACATAATGGAGAGGGATTTAAGAGAGCTCCAAGAAAAATGTAAAGAGAGTACTCCCTCGTTTAATCTAAAGAAAAGGCAAAATTCAGTGCTTGAAAAAATTATAAAAGAAAAAGATGTAGTGATTAAGATGGCTGATAAAGGTGGGAAGGTAGTAGTAATGGATGGGGATATGTATAAAAAATCTGCAATGGAAATTCTAGATGATACAAAAGTATATGCGAAACTTGTAGGAGACCCTACTAAGGATTTTAGCAAGATTTTATCTGGCTTACTTAAGGAATGGGTCAATCAGGGTATTTTAAGTGATAAACAATATAAATATTTGTTAGTTGAGAATCCCATTGTACCCATCTTTCATGGATAACCAAAGATCCATAAATCCACTACCTGTCCCCCCTGAGACCTATCATTGCAGGTATTGGCTTCTTGAATGAACGCACATGTTCTTGGGAGGACAATTTGCTGCAACCTTTAGTTGTATGCACCCCAAGTTACATCAAAGATAGTACTCAGGTACTGAAAACTTTTAATGATTTTTCTTGGAGCAATACCTTTTGTTGGGTCACATGTGATGTATGTACTCTCTATTCTTCTATTCCACATGATTTGGCTCTTACGGCTCTTGGCCATCATTTATACAATGCTAGTTTATATACAGAAGAACTCATTGAATATCTTTTTTTTATTAATATTTTTATTAAGTACTTCCAATATTAAGCTTACAAATTTTTAACAGAAATCGCATAGTGGTACATGTATACAAAAGTGATTCAACAAAGTCACAGGTAAGTGTACAAATATTCGCCTTTACGCCAAAAGAAAGGAAAAACAGAGAAATAGAAGTACAGTCATGGCCAAAAGTTTTGAGAATGACACAAATATTATATTTTCACATGATCTGTTGCCCTCAGGTTTTTATGTGTGTTTGTCAGATGTTTTTATCACATACAGAAAAACAAGTGCAATCATATTATGATTAACAAAGGCTTTTATTGACAGTTAGAATGAGTTAATGCAGCAAGTCAATATTTGCAGTGTTGACCCTTCTTCTTCAGGACCTCTGCAATTCTTCCTGGCATGCTCTCAATCAACTTCTGGACCAAATCCTGACTGATAGCAGTCCATTCTTGCACAATCAATGCTTGCATTTTGTCACAAGTTGTTGGTTTTTGTTTTTCCACCCGTCTCTTGATGATTGACCACAAGTTCTCAATGGGATTAAGATCTGGGGAGTTTCCAGGCCATGGACCCAAAATCTCTATGTTTTGTTCCCTGAGCCATTTAGTTATCACCTTTGCTTTATGGCAAGGTGCTCCATCATGCTGGAAAAGGCATTGTTGATCACCAAACTGCTCTTGGATGGTTGGGAGAAGTTGCTCTTGGAGGACATTCTGGTACCATTATTTATTCATGGATGTGTTTTTAGGCAAGACTGTTAGAGAGCCGATTCCCTTGGCTGACAAGCAACCCCACACATGAATGGTTTCTGGATGCTTTACAGTTGGCATGAGACAAGACTGGTAGTATCGCTCACCTTGTCTTCTCCAAACAAGCTGTTTTCCAGATGTTCCAAACATTTGGAAAGGGGATTCATCTGAGAAAATGACTTTACCCCAGTCCTCAGCAGTCCACTCCCTGTACCTTCGGCAGAATATCAGTCTGTCCCTGATGTTTTTTTTTGGAGAGAAGTGGCTTCTTTGCTGCCCTCCTTGACACCAGGCCTTGCTCCATGAGTCTCCGCCTAACAGTGCGTGCAGATGCACTCACACCTGCCTGCTGCCATTCCTGAGCAAGCTCTGCACTGCTGGTAGCCCGATTCCGAAGCTGAAACACTTTTAAGAGACGGTCCTGGCGCTTGCTGGTCTTTCTTGGGCGCCCTGGAGCCTTCTTAGCAACAATGGAACCTCTCTCCTTGAATTCCTTGATGATGCGATAGATTGTTGACTGAGGTGCAATCTTTCTAGCTGCGATACTCTTCCCCGTTAGGCCAGTTTTGTGCAGTGCAATGATGACTGCACGTGTTTCTTTAGAAATGACCATGGTTAACAGAAGAGAAACAATGATGCCAAGCACCAGCCTCCTTTTAAAGTGTCCAGTGGTGTGATTCTTACTTAATCATGACAGATTGATCTCCAGCCCTGTCCTCATCAACACCCACACCTGTGTTAATGGAGCAATCCCTGAAACGATGTCAGCTGGTCCTTTTAAGGCAGGCCTGCAATGAAGTTGAAATGTGTTTTGGGGGAAAAAGTTCATTTTCTAGGCAACTATTGACTTTGCAATTAATTGCTGTTAAGCTGATCACTCTTTATAAGATTCTGGAGTATATTCAAATTGCCATTATAAAACCTGATGCAGTAGACTTTGTAAAAATTAACATTTGTATCATTCTCAAAACTTTTGGCCATGACTGTAATCTTAACTAATTAACCTTATGGACAGACTATTGCGCCTGTCACATGCTCCTCCAATTATGCGTCCGTGGCTCCATAACGGCATGAGGAGCGGGTTGTGACGTACCAATATTAGAATTTGATCATAGGGTAAATGTAAAAAATTAATAAGTGAGATATTAGGTAAAAATAGAGTATCAAGTGCGTGAATCTGTTTGCAAGGACCAGTCTGCAATATATCGGCTTAGTGCCGCTAGGTTATAATATGTAATGTTTGGGAATCCCAACCCATGATTAAGTTTGTGTTGTTGCAAAATATGCAAAGGGATACGGGCCTTTTTTCCTCCCCAAATAAATATCCGGTAAACCACGTTTATCAATTTTTCTTCCTTCAGTTTGAGATAAATAGGGAGCATGTGAAACAGGTATAGTAGTCATGGGATTTCGACCATTTTTAGGAGATGTGCTCTACCAGTGAAAGATAAAGGAATAGTTTCCCATGATTTTAGGGTAATCTGTAGGGCACTGATATATTTATCCATGTTTTCGGTGTATAATTGTGACATATTACGGGGAAGGAGGATACCTAGGTATTTAAGATGCTTGGTGCACCATTGTATCTGGAAGGGTGAAGACCATAGCAGTCACGCCGGACCCTTCTGGAGGAGCCCCTCGCTCTCATCTATGTTTATCGTGTAGCCGGACAGATTTCCCACCTCCTGGATCTCTCTCAAGACGGCCCCAAGAGTTTGCTTGGGGTTTGTGATCATTAACAGTAGGTCATCTGCATATGCAGAAAGTTTCAGCTCCTGGACATCCTTCGAGATCCCCCGGAATGTAGAAGACTGTGTTATGTGATATAATAAGGGGTCTAGTGAGAGGTTAAAGAGAATTGGTGATAATGGGCATCCCTGTTTGGTTCCCCTAAAGAGATCTATAACTGGTGATGATCGTCCGTTTGTTATTATGGAAGTTGTTGAATTAAGGTGTCGAAGGTCTAGGAAATTGATAAATGTGGGACTAAATCCACGTTTTGTCAGAGTGGCATCCAGGAAGGGCCAGGATACTTTATCAAACGCCTTTTCAGCGTCAAGGCTTAATAGCATTGATACTGGGTGATCTAGTTCCTGGGCAGCTAAAATAGCCGCAGCCGCCACCCTGACGTTCCTAGTAGAGTGTCTAGCGTGTCGCCACAAAGCCCGATTGATGTGGGTGAATTATGGTGGGAAGGGATCGTTGAAGTCTATTGGCCAGGATTTTAGCAAGCATTTTGTAGTCATGATTCAACAATGAGGTCCATACGAGGTGAGTTGTAAGGGATCTTTCCCAGGTTTAGGTATCAGAATCGTTGTGGAGTCGAAGAAAAAGTCCACGACCTTGGAGTGTAGATATATCTTATTGTAGACATTTGTTAGGCATGGGGCCACGTGGAGCTTAAGAAGTTTATAAAATTTGGCGGGATAGCCGTCAGGGCCAGGAGTTTTGCCATTTGGCGATGAGGATATCACCTCGCACACCTCCCCTTCAGAGATTGGGGATTCCAGCATTAAGCGGGCTTCCATTGTTAGGCCGAGCATACGGACCTTATCAAGAAATGCCGATACTTTATTACCATCGAACGGGGAATCTCGTTATAATGATTCAAAGTAACTTGCAAAGCCAGCTTCGATCTCATTAGGGTCTTTAAGAATATTCCCGGTCAGCGGGCATTTAATTGCTGAGATGGGAGGTCTAGATTTCCAAGGCTTAGTCATATTAGCCAAGAGTTTCCCTGGTCTGTTACCCCACCTATAGTAGCGATTTTGGGTAGCTCTAGTGTGCCATACTGCATGGCTTTGTACAAAAGTGTCAAATAATTTTTGGGTTTCCACAAATCTGTCTTTTGAGGCTGCTGAAGGTGATGTTGTGTGCTCATTTTGAGCTCGTTTGAGATTGGAGTACAGGGTGTGAAATGTGGCGTTTGCGGATTTTCGTTTCCTTCCTACATAGTCCATCAACATTCCCAGTACAACTGTTTTAGCGGTCATCCATAATAAAGGGGCATCTCCCTCGTGTTCTTTGTTATCTTTTATAAATTGCTGCCACTGAGCCGTCAAGAAGTCCCTAAATTCGTCTGATTCATATAAGTGATTCGGGAATCTCCATTTTTTTGCCTGTTTAATAGGGAAGGAGGTGCCAAGGATTAACTGTATTGGGGCATGGTCCAAAATGGCTGTTGGCATTATATCTGTGTCAAGTATAGCTGGGTATAGGCGCATGGAGACAAGTGCGCAGTCTATCCTTGAAAAGGAATCATGTACTTTGGAGTAGAATGTATATGACTTGTCCCCTGGATTCGTTGCTAGCCAGTGGTCATATAGGTCTAGGCTATCCAAGGTCATAAGTGAGTAATTGAGTGGCTCCCCCTCGTAAGTGGCGTTTGATCTGTCAAGTGACAGGTTCAGAGTTGAATTAAAGTCCCCAATGACTATTAGGTTTTCATGATTTCTTTGAAGCACGAAATGTTGAAGTTCTCTAAAAAAGGAGTCATTTGGGGCGTTAGGCGCATAGAGAGTGAGGATGGTGAAGGTTGTGTTTGCGATAATCAGTCTGAGATATAAAAATCTCCTTTCCCTAGCCGTATATTGATCAAGTATCTCCTGTACTATGCCTGTCCGAAAATAAATTCCGACCCCTCAGAACTTAGTGGTGCAGGTAGCTACAATAGGTGGGTCCAGCCAGTAAGGGTACGTAGTTGTCCCGTTTCCAATGGGTTTCTTGCAGACATATAATGTCCGGTTTCAATCGTTTTAAGTGGAGAAGGATTTTCCTTCTTTTTTCTGGGACATTAAGTCCAGCCACGTTCCATGAAATGATATTCAGTTCTGAAGAGCAGGGGCACTCCGGATCAGAAGTATCGGTACTCATCCCGAATCTCGGAAGGGCGGAATGCGTGATAGATCATAGTCATGACAAGGATGAATTAGGGCGTCTCAGCGAGCGCCCCCATCATCCAAGCGGGACGGAGGAGGACGACGTGCCACGGCCACCCCAGCGAAGCCTTCTGGGATGGACCATAGTGTAAGTGAAATTAAAGCATTAAACAGCAGTGTAAGATGCATGTAGAACTCAAATTGCATAAATTCCATAACCAAAACAGTTAAAGGGGTGTTATCGTTTCATTAAATGGTCTTCAGAATAAGGGGACAGTGAAAACAAGCAACTTTGCAATTGGATGTCATTAGCAAAGCTGCCTTGTTCTCACAGTGTCCCTTATCTTGTGTTTTTATTTACACTGATATCCAGTGTGGGTCTAATCCTTCCTGATCCCTCCTCCTTGCAATTCACTAGCTGAGAGCTCATTTTCATTCTGTACAGCCCCTGGGTCGATTCACGGAGCTGTGTGTCTGACTCAGAGTTAGGGGCCGTAGCATTTTCTGTTTCCACACCTAGCAGAAACAGACTGCAGCAGATTGTACAATGAGAAAACATGACAGTTTTGACCCCGTGCCTAACTCTCCTGCATACACGCAGATCTGTGCCTTTCTTAGAAAGCTGTAATACATCTCCAGCTGTGAGAGATCAGTGCTCAGATTAGTTTGCATGCAGCCTGTGGTATGTATACAGCTCATAAAATAAGACTGATAGGGAGACACACAGTGATATGTGGACTCAGAGGGGAGGGGGGGGGGGTGAGTCTCAGGCCAGCAGTGAAGGGGGGATGATATCATCCAGCTGAGAGGGGAAGATACGCCCCTGCATTCACAGAGCTGGGAAGCTAAGAGAAGTGTGACTCAGCCGAAGTAAGGAAGCGATACATCCCCTTTAACAGTAAGCATCCCCGGCAACCTAAGAGACCGTATTACATTTATATGTTATTTGCGGACTCCGTTGTGGCAACAGAAGCGCCCAGGATTCGTAAAAAAGAAGAAAGAAAAAGAACAAAAACTGCACCCGTTTCTTATTTTGCATTGTCGTCTCAAACCGCCGAGACAGTCCCACCCCCGGCAAGCTCAGTCCGGTGCGGGGTTTTCCCGCAGAAATCTTCTATTAGCTTCTTCAGCCGAATCATAGATGGTTACTTGGCCATTGATCTTCAGTTTTGCTGGATAGAGCAATTGAAAACGGATGTTATTTTCGTGTAAAAATTTGCATACTGGATGGAATGCTTTACGCTTGAGGGAGACTTGAGTGGAGAAATCTTGAAAAATTAAGATCTTATCTCTATTAACCATAAGCTCTTTCTTCTGCCTGTATGCCCGGAGTACCTGTTCTTTCACCGTCCAGTTGTGGAAGCGGGCAATAACTGGCCTAGGTCTGCCCTCTTGTTCCCTGCGGATGCCCATTCTATGGATCCTTTATACCAGGAAGGGGTCTCTGGGTAGCTCCAGGCCCAGTGCGCCCGCTAAGTCCGTTGTGAGGTAGGTCGCGTGACTGTCCTGAGATACAGTCTCAGGGATGCCGATGACAGGCAGGTGGTTGCGGCGTTCGCGAGTTTCCAGGTCGTCTAATTTTTCATGTAGCGCGGTAATGGTAGCCTGATGAGAGCTAGAGGAGGTGTCAATTCTGGTGACTTCCTCCTCTACGATATTTGTGCGGGACTCAAGCTCTTCAATCCTCTGTGAATTAGTCGTGATTTGCGATAGCGCGGCAGTAATGGAGGGGCGTATTCATGCCCTACAGGTTCAGAGCCTGGAGAGTCAGCATCTTTTCTGGTGGTCCTGGGGGGCACCTCTGGGGACCTGTGAGCCATGGTCTGGTTGTTGGTTTGGTCAAGCGGGTTTTCGATGTTTATTTGTTGTTCCTTATCGGGGTGGGGGGGGAGGCGGTGAGCGCAGGGGTCTTGAGACTGGCGTTACAGAGGAAAAGGAGCGGGTGATTTTTTTGGATTGAGTGCTTTTGCACAAATCTGTCCATGCTCCGTTTAAGCAAGTAATGGAATGCCCTCCTTTAGGCAGGGGGATCGTAGGAGCTGTATGTGGGGCAGTTCAAGTTAATACCCTAGTAGGTGGCCAAGGCCCACTGTACCACAATACAGAGTCCTGTACCTATGTCTCTGGTTGCATTGGGGAGAAAATGAAGGACATTTACATGGCTAACGTTACACAACAAGCATAAGTCAAAAATGCAGCAACTTTACAATGAAAAATTATTTGCTAAGGACCGGGAAGGTCAATATGTTGCAACTAGCAACGTGGTAACAAGAGTAGATATGTAAGTATGGAATGTTCTCAAGGAGTGTTTCTATGTTATAGCGCGTGTCAGCACGCGTTGATGTCAGTCTTGTCTATATACCTTGAAGTGTCCGTTGTGGATAGTTGGTCAGTATTTTGTACAGGGAAACCTATCTATATCAAATAGGTGTGCAAGTGTCTAGAGATAAAAGCAGTGGAGCGTTGCTGCCCTCTTGTGACCTGTAGCTAAAGTGCTCAGGAAGGAAAGCGTCTGGTACAGCGGTGGTTGTGTGTAGATGTATAAATCTACACTGTGTTATAGTGATGTAGCCGGAGGAGGTATTGTGGATGCGAGAGAAGCAAGTTGTTGTGGATATTCTATGATATACCTTATAACAGAGATAATAGTAAAATTGCTAATTCAACATAACAGCACAATCCGACAGTGTAATGGCATGTACAGAATATCTGTTATACTCAATTCGGGTTAGTATTGTCCGTTCAGAAATAGAATATCTTGCGTTCTAAAGGATACGTGGTGTAGTAGTGGCAAATGTGTCAAGCGTCACTGCGGACCATGTTGGGAAGGCACACAAATGAGTGATTTCAGTCACAGTCTCCTTGTGTTCTGACATGCCTCAGAGAAAAGTGGCGGTATGGGCTTTATATTAAAAAGTAGGGGCCGGTCTCCGGGTCCTTACAGGTAAGCAAGGTCCAAGGGCTTATCCTTTGCTAGCGATGTGGGCCAATCTGGAGTCAAACAGTGAGCAATCTGAGGCAGCTGGGTAAGCAGACTTTAGAGGGGGTTTGTGTTACGTTCAGTCAACTTGTGAGGGGTAGCTAATTATTAACAGTGGGTGAAGGTCTATGCAGGACAGCAGAACGCTATCACAGGAGTAATCAGCAGATAAACGGAGCTGATGAAGGTCCTCAGTCCAGTTATAAGATTTCGGCAGTCTTACTTTGAGAGCAATAGCAGACACTGTGGGGCAGGATACCAGAAGTACACAGGAGAGACACGTGTCCCAAGGGGCCAATTAATAGAGAAAAGTCACAAAAGTAGGTTTAGGGACTCATGAGGCTGTTGCCTGGAGGAAAGCCGGAGAGGGGTCTTATATGTTAGGGGTGCGTGGTACCTTAGGGCCAGCAGTGCAGCAGCGCGGCTATCCGGGCACTGTGTCTCGCCCCTGTGCCGATGCAGCCTCAGTCCGGCTGTAGCCAGGCGGGGGACAGCGAGAGGCCTGCAATCTGTGGGCGAACGGTACCTTGGGGTTGGTGCCTCACTGGCACAAGTGTCCAGGTGTCGCGGCTCCGCACCGGCCTATCCTGCCGCCGTTCTTGGGTCCCGGGGAGAATTCCGTCCCGGAGCAGGCAGGAAAGCAGAGCTCCCACGGTGCGGACGTCTACCTCTCACTCAGCTTTCACTCCCGGCCGATCGTCACTCTCCGTCGCCACACAGCTTCGCGTCTGTCTTTGGCCTTGTGGGAGCTCCAAGATGGCGCCTAGGCGCTACTGTTGGCGGGAGATTTTCGCACCATCGGGAACAGGTACTACTCCGGTCTTCTTATCATCCGGCACCCGTCCTAGATGAAGGGTAAGGCTTCTTTTCCTCTTGTCGCCACAGGAGGTTGGACCGGATCGGTCTTCGGTTTCACCCCAGTCAGGGTGATGTCGGGTCATGGTCCGCGGCCCGCTGCCTCCGGCCTAGCAGCTCGTAGCGCGGCGGTGCACACCGCTCAGGGACCCCGGGGCATATAATTATTCCCACCGTTGTGATCTATAAGGCTCGTCCTCAGATATGGTGCAGCCAAAAAGGTTCAGCAACTCAGGATGGTGAGTTATTTGGCCAGATTCAGACGTGCGAGGCAGGAGCTCCGATAAGAAGCGGCCGCACCAGACGCCCTGCCCCCAGAAGTCCCATTGAATACCTTTTGATTATAGTGGAATATTTGCTCAAACATAATTTTTTCTTTTTTAACAGATCATTCTACCTTCAAGTGCAAGGAACGCCCATGAGGGCCAAATTCTCCCCCTCCCTTGCCAATTTGTATATGGCATGGTGGGAGGAGAAATATCTTTTCTTCTAACAACCCTTATTTTGGCAACATTTGTTACTATGGGCGTTATATTGTCAAGATGATTAAATCAGGTGTGGAAATTATCTTTGTTCCACTCCTTTATCCAATTAAATGCCTCCTCCGAATTATATTGTTATCATTGCTGCCGACAACCGGAGCTCGAGAAGTATGACCCATACACTTTGGCTGGGACATGAAATCTGCAGTTTAATCAGAGTAAATTACATTCCAATAGAACTTTTTAATCACATGACTATTCTATCACTACATGATTGGTTAATTGGCGGTCGCTAAGAGACAAGTTATAATTTGCATGTATGTATGAAGCATTAGCTGATATGACACATTTCCAAACGCTCTGTATCATCTGGGGGGAGGAGGAAGGCCTTGAATTTCTTGCTTCTAGCAGACACCGCATCTGTCTCAAGGAAAGCTGTGTGAGAGATATCTGATACTTCGATAAGATGTATAGCAGTAAAAGCAGTTTAACAAACTATCTGATGAGCTTAATAAGAATGTAATGATGAAACAGACTGTTGATGTTTTTTTTCCTTAAATTACCAACTTGACAATATTAATGATATGTTAATGGTATGGGATGGTGAAGAATCTAAGATTGAACATTTTGTATCCTTCATTGACAAGAATCAGTATAACTTAAAATTTACATCTATCAGTAACAAAAATAGTATACAATTTATGGACATTTTTCTTTTTATTAAGAATTATAGGGTTTGCTCTACTCTATATAGAAAAGAAACATCAGGCAATACAGTGTTGCATGCAAGGAATAATCATCTTGCACATGTTATCCGGGCAATACCTGTAGGAGAATTTACTCGGGCTAGAAGGCTATGTTCAGACATGGATTCCTTGAGAGTTCAGTATGACACCATAGAAAAAAGTTTGAAAGATAGAGGCTAACCGAAATGGAGTATAGAGAGAGCTAAAAAAAATTGTGTTAGATAAGGATAGAAGTAAATTAATTAATGGAGATAGGATGAGAATAGTAGGCTCCAATTCTAGTTCTCCGACTTTCGTTACTACATATAGTAACCAATATAAACAAATTTTTAACTTGGTATGGAAGAATTTACCTATTTTGTTACAAGATTATGTTACTGCAGAGATCCTTAAGGAAGGGGTCAATTTTGTATCAAGACGAGGAAAAACATTAGGTAACAGTCTATCACCTAGTCTGTATACAGAGAATTCGGGTAGTGATACTTGGCTATCGATGAGAGGGAATTTTAGGTGTAGAGGCACACGGTGTAACGTGCAACTACACAGATCGGGTCACCGAGTTCTCATCTCCACAAGATGGTAAGATATACAGTATTAGGGATTTTATTAATTGTAACACTAAGGCTGTTATTTATGCTATCAAATGTGTAGCATGCGATCTTATTTATGTCGGATGTACTAGACGACCACTAAAGAGAAGAATCTATGAACACATATTACACATGAAAAATACAAATTATGTGAACATTTCAGGAGCATCCAAGCATTTCTCTGTCATACATCATGGGGATCTTTCAAATTTTCTTTTCTTTGGTATAGAGCGAGTAAAACTAGATGCAAGGGGTGGTAATCTCAAATAATGGTTGTTAAAGCGAGAAGCGCATTGGATTTTTAAACGTAACTCAAGGATGCCATTTGGCTTAAATTATAAAAACGATCTCTTATACTATTAGAAATATGTTGATTTGTATATATAATGTAAGGGATTTATGAGTAGTATAGCCTTTATATGTTTTTATGTACTTTTTTTGCGTATTTTAGTTTCTTTTTCTTGTTCACGTGTTTTGTTTTCATGTCATGTGACTGTTAGGGTTTTGTATATAAGTAAAGTTTTGTTTGATTGTTAATGTGCTATGAGTAAGGGTTAGATATACCCGAAACGCGTTAGCAATTTTTGGCTATGGATTTTAAGGAATTATAATAAAGTTGAAGATTTTTTAACTGTTATGGAGCGAATGGAGAACATTTTCGTTTATTTACACTAGTGGTAATTTGTGGTTGTATTCTGGCAGTATAATACGGTCCATATGTATTAGCGTTACTGGTAATGTTTGATTATGTTAGTCTTGGTAGCAGTATGATGGTGATATCTATGGTGAGGTATTTGCCCCTTGTATTATCTAATAACTGAATGTCCCGGTAAATGTTCGTGGTCGGGGAACCAGGTGAGGGGGGAGGGTAGTGGGCCCCATCCAAAAGTTTGCAATATGGCTCAGGCTTCTCTAGTTATGCCTCTGCTTACACCATATCCTTATTTGTGCTGCAGCTAACCAAGAGGTGGCGGCTCGTGTAAGACTCTCTATTAAGTTTAGTGGACGTTCCAAGTACTGCCAAGTGCTCTCATAGTAAGCGTTATCTGCACTCCCATAGAAGTGAATGGACTGAGCTACACATGCACAGCCAACTTTTGTTCACTGTGGCAATAATGAGGATGGGAAGGTAATGTTTTTGAGTCAGGTGTAGGTTCTGTTCATATGCCATAAATGTTGCGAGATGGAAATAATCTTTTAATCCCGTACCAACATTTATCGTACATTCATGCCATAATGTTGATAAGGGAATAGTAGCAGGCTCACTCACTGAACCTACTACATACCCATCAGGTGCTGGCTTCCTATCACAGCTAACACCTGGAGATAGTGAGATACAGATTTTTTTTTACCGTATGACACATTTTTGTAAAAAAGCGCAGGCAAAACGCGCGTCGGGGTGGTTTGGTTCACTCTAATCCGCTGACCCTTGGTGATGTATTGAACTGATGTTTTTGTATTTATTTATGTGATGTTTTGATACTGTTATCACCTATATGATGTATAGCATAATGTTTCAATGGGAATAGTTCGTCATATATTTTTTATTTGGGTGTAATTTTGTCTGTTATTGTTAAATATATTTTTTTATTGTTTATAATAAGATCTAATAAAGTATTGTTTTTACATTTCTATACTATTATTTTGGATACAATATTTTAATATTTTTTGGGTATTCTTTGTATTTATAGTATCCATTCTCCTTGCTTCCCCTTGTATTTATAGGTTTAATCATTTGTTATATTGGCAGAAAAAAAGAGCAAAACTGCATGCTTTTGTTCATCATGAGTTATGCTTTCTTCACACACTTTTTGTGGCTTTCAACATAATGTGTATACGTACAAGTGTACATGATTTGTAATGTAAGAAAACACAACAAAAACACATACAAAAATGCAACACAGATTTTTACATGCATATTTGCTGCAGAAAAATAAAACAAAAAAGGTTGGGGGAACCCACAAACTTCCTCAGACAAGAACATACTTAGGTCATGATGGGTTTGGATTGACACAGACCAAAAAAATTGCACCCAAAGAGCGAAAAAGCCACAAAGAAAAAAAAGCTATGTATGTAGTGCATTTTATATTTCCCTTTACATTTCCTATTAAGATCTGGCCACAGAAGTTTTTACATGGAAAAAAATGCACCAGAAAACACCACTAAAGACGCATTGTTTAAAGAAATGAAAGAACCCATCAGGTGGTTTATGCTACCCTATCTGAGAGCAGGATGTGAAAGATGGAGAGAAGTTGATCTCTTTGATATATGAGGTTTATCAGATTTGAAGCAAGATTTCTGAGTAAAAAGCAGATAACAAACTGAAACATTAAGAGAAAGTACCGCTAATCCGCCTGCATACAGAGTTTAGGTATGTTCACATGATGTGTTGGATCCGTATTTAGATACGTGTTTGGATCCCTGTTTTGGACCCTAAATGGACCCAAACACGCATCTAACAATGTGCAGTGTGATTTTACATTGCTTTCAATGTAAAACAAGCATCATTCTTGAGATCGCCAATGCGTGTTTACATGCATCTTTCTGATCCGTTCAAAGAATTGACATGTCAATTCTTGCTCCGAAAGATGCAAAAGGCAATCTATTTAAAACAATTCGGTGCATTCCTACTGCAGCCAAAATGCATCCAAACACGCACCTGGGTGTTGTATGCGTTTTGGATGTAATTGACACAGTGCTTTTGAATGCGTTTTCGGATCCAAAACAGATCAAGACACGGATCCAACACACCGTGTGAACATATCCTTTGACAGCTTTCCCTATATCAGTGTGTGTACAAAGCAAACTGTCACAGTATGTAGGCAGGGTGAACAGAACTTGCAGTGTCACTAAGGGAGAAATACTATCAATATTTTCTTTGCTTTTTACTCAGTAACCCGGCTTAAAAAAAAAAAAAAATCCATATATCATAACTCATCTTATTGCTGACACATCTTACTGTCAGGTGGGGGAGCATAAACCACCTTAGGGTGCATTCACATGGCACTGACAAAATACCGGTTGGATTTTCTGTTTTGTCTTTTTTCTTTTGCACGTAGGGGAGCGGCTTCAAGCCACCCCCTTTCACCCCCTTTCACATTCACATGTTCAAACTGGGCAGAAGAATGAACATGCTCTAAAGTTTTCGTTACGTCGGTGGTGTAAAAATCTGTCCACCAGAAATTTTATGCAGTGTGGTGTACTGCACAGATTTTCTATTTCAGTCTATAGGGATGGTTGACAGTCAGTTAGCAGACTGTTTTCAAATCCGAAAACCGTCTGTAAACCTGACTGTAAAGCAGTGCAGTGGGGACAAGCCGTGATAGATCACTTTTAAAGGCATGTTCACAATGTGTTTTTTAGATGCATGTTTGGATTTGTGTTTTAGACCCAAAATGGACTCAAACACGCATCTAACAATGTCCTAGCTCTCACAGAAACTTGGCTCCAGCAATCAGACACTGCTTCCCTTGCCGCTCTCACCTATGGCGGCCTTCACTTTACCCACACGCCCAGATCTGAGAACAGGCCGCGTGGAGGAGTTGGCTTACTTCTGTCTCCACACTGCACCTACCAAGTCATTCCTCCTGCACCCTCCCTCACTTTCCCCTCCTTTGAGGTCCACACCCTCAGACTCTTCTGGCCATTTTCTCTCAGAGTCGCGGTTGTGTACAGACTCCCTGGCTCACCCCGCCAGTTTCTGGATCCCTCACTTCCTCTCTATTGAAATACCCACTCTCATCATGGGTGATTTCAACATCCCCATTGACAGCCCCCTTCTGCCTCTTGTCTTCTTTCACTAAACTCTTCCCTTGGCCTCTCACAACTTATAGACTCTCCAACTCACAAGGATGGGAACTCTCTTGATCTGACCTTCTATCGCCTCTGCTCTATTTCTAATCTTAGCAACTGTCCTTTGACTCTCTCTGATCACAACCTTATTTCCTTCACTATCACTAACTCTCAGCCTTCTCTGGACACACCTACCCATCACCCTTTCCAAAATCTCTATTCTATAAACACTCAGGAACTTATTGACACCATACAGTCCTCACTGCCCCTAATCTCCTCCTTCTCCTGTCCTGACTTGGCTATCAAACATTACAATGAAAGTCTCACAACCACCCTGGACATGTTGGCACCACTCACACACCGCACCACCAGAATCACACGCCCACAGCCTTGGCACACACCTCAGACTCATTTTCTCCAGCAATGTTCCAGGTGTGCTGAACGTCTGTAGAGAAAGTCAAAGCTACCTTCAGACTTTCTACACTATAAATTCATGCTCAGGACTTACCACACTGCCCTTCACTGTGCCAAACAAAAATATTTCACCTCTCTCATCTTAACACTACACAACAACCCGAAACGCCTGTTTGACACTTTCCACTCCCTTATCGGACCTAAAGCTCAGTCCCTGGTCACTGACCTCTGTGCCGAAGACCTGGCCACTCACTTCAAAGACAAAATCGATAGTATCCAGCAAAACATCACTTCACAATCCCCAAATAACACCAATTATGTCCTTCCCCGCACGTCCTCTAATCTGCTTTCAGCCCTTGACTCGACATCAGAAGAAGAAGTGTCCAGGCTTCTCCTGTCTGCTCGCCCCACCACCTGCTCTAGTAACCCCATCCCCTCCCACCTAGTCCAGTCTATTTCTCCAGCCGTCCTCTCTCACCTTACTACAATCTGTAACCTCTCTCTCTCTACTGGGATCTTTCCATCCTCCTTTAAACACGCTATTATAACCCCTTTACTAAAAAAGCCCTCTCTGGACCCGTCCTGCCCTGCTAACTACCGACCAGTCTCTAACCTGCCCTTCATCTCTAAACTCCTGGAACGCTTGGTCTACTCCCGCCTAATCCGCTATCTCTCTGCTAACCCTGTTCTCGATCCTCTACAATCAGGGTTCCGCACCTGACACTCCACAGAAATTGCTCTAGCAAAAGTTTCAAATGACCTCCACACTGCTAAATCTCAGGGTAACTACTCATTGTTGCTCCTCCTGGATCTCTCTGCAGCATTTGACACTGTTGATCATCATCTACTCCTCAACATGCTCAGTGCCATTGGCATCCAGGACACCGCTATCTCTTCGTTCTCATTCTACCTCTCTAACCGCTCCTTCAGTGTCTCATTTTCGGGTTCCACCTCCTCTTCCTCTTGCTGTTGGGGTTCCACGGGGATCCTTTCTTGGTCCTCTCCTCTTTTCAGTCTACACAGCCCCCATTGGACAAACCATCAGCAGATTCGGCTACCAGTACCATCTCTACGCTGATGACACCCAATTATACACCTCTTCCCGAGACATCACTCCTGCCCTGCTACAAAACACCAGTGACTGTCTGTCCTCTGTCTCTGACATCATGTCCTCTATCTTAAACTAAACCTCACTAAAACTGAACTTTTGGTCATCCCACCATCTACTAACCACCCCCACCCTGCTATCTCTCTGTGTGTGTGGCACCACCATAACTCCTAGGCAACAGGCCCGCTGTTTGGGGTTATACTAGACTTAGATCTGTCCTTCACCCCATATATCCAATCCCTTGCCCGCTCCTGTCACCTGCACCTCAAGAACATCTCAAGAATCTGTCCTTTTCTCACTGTGGAAACAGCTCAAACTCTCATTGTTGCTCTTATTCTTTCTCGTCTTGACTACTGTAACTCCTTGCTTTTCGGTCTCTCTCTTTGTAAACTCTCTCCTCTCCAATCTTTTTTGAATGCAGCAGCCAGGCTTGTCTTTCTTTCCAGCCGCTATACTGATGCCTCTACCCTGTGTTAGTCACTGCACTGGCTGCCTATTCAATACAGAATACAACACAAACTAATCACTCTCACCCATAAAGCTCTCCCCCTACATCTCCTCCCTCATCTCTGTCTACCAACCTACCCAAGCTCTCTGCTCTGCTACTGATCTAAGATTACACACCTCACTTATCCGAACCTCCCATGCCCGTCTCCAAATTTTGCATGTATTGCCCCAGTTCTCTGGAACATGCTACCCCATGTGATCAGGCAAACTCATCTTCTTAGACAATCCTCCATAGATCCCTGTTATCCCTGCAAATTCTGTCACACATTCGTCACTTCCTGCATTTTGGCACCCACAGGCACTTATCTGTATATATATGTATGGTTGCGATGGCAGGTTCATCCACTTTTTTATGTATACTACACCATATTTATGTAACATGGCTGGACCATGTAAACCAAGCACTTGTTACCCTTTGTTTCCGGGCCGGGCCCTCACACCTCGTGTCTCATTTGTAAGTAGCTTTTTTATAATGTAATGTCTGGTTTGTGCCATGGGGGCTGGCGCGGGCGCCGCAGCCCCCCCCCGCCGCACCCCAGCCCGCAGGGGGTCCGGCGCGGGTGCCGCGGCTTCCCGCGACCAAACCCCGGCTGCCCAGGTCCCGCGGCCAAGGGTACGCGCGCGACGGCTGGTCTGGATTTAAAGGGCCAGTGCGCCGGTAATTAGGTCAATTGCCGGTCATTGGTCCCATATAAGGAATACGCCCCCAGCACTTTCTGCCAGATTGTTGGTGTGCGTTGCCTAGTTTTGAAAGTGTCGGAAGTCCTGTCTGATTCTGTCTGATTATCCGTGTACCAGTCCGTCCGCTACGTTTCCTGACCTTGCCTGTTTGCCTGTCTCTGACCACGAACCTCTGCCGCCTGCCCTGACCTTCTGCCTGTCCCCGACTACGTCTCCAGATTATGATTCTGTACCACGCATTACCCCGACCGCCATCACAAGCAAGTCACGTCAGGGGTAGCGACCTGGTAGCCTCACACCGCAGCAAGTCCATCCCGCTTTGCGGCGGGCTCTGGTGAATACCAGGGGCTACTTAGACTCCGCTCCCTGGCGTGGCTTAACTATCATCGCTTGGGGTGGTTCAGCGAATCCAGCGAACCCTTACAGTTTGTCTGTGCTTATACCCTCTATATTGTAAAGTGCTGCGGAATATGTTGGTGCTATATAAATAAAGATTATTATTAGTATAATTATTATTATTATTATTATTATTATTATTATTAATAATGATGTGCAGTGTGATTTACATTGCTTTCAATGTAAAACACGTATCGGCATTCAAACAAGTGATCGACGATGCGTGTTTTTACATGCGTCTTTGTGTTGTGTCTTTCGGATCCGTTCAAAGAATAACATGTCAAGTCTTGATCTGTTTGACGCAGCAGACACCCTATTTAAAACTATAAGGTGCGTTTCTGATGCAGCAAAAACGCATCCAAACATGCAGCACACTTTGGGTGTGTGTTGAATAAATTTTACGCAGCGTTTTTGAATAAGATTTTCGGATCCAAAACATACCCCAAAGCCCAAGTTAGCTGATCATAAAGTTTTATACCTTTGCAGCTCTTTGTTTTAATTAAATTATCTTGGCAGTAATTGAAACTTACCTTTATAGAATAGCTGCAGATGCTGGATAACACGACAACAGCTAGAGTGCTCCGAAATAAGCTATAAATTGATGATTTAAATCCAGTAGTTGCTGTAAGACAAGTGACGAAAATGAATCTATAAATACCTCCAATAAAAACAAGAAAGTTACATTTCTGTATTTTTAACAAGACGCTAAAGGGGTTGTCTCACTACAAGGATTGCTTTTTATGTTAAAGATATTGCAAAAACAAGTCACTTTGCAATAATTGTCTATTAACAGTGTCCTACCTATTCCTAGATATCCCCTCTTGTATGGGCTGCATCAGTTCCTCAGGTCGTTATAGCTACAGACCTATTTGATCTCCCCTGATAGGCTGCAAGCGCTGGTTGCTATAGCTACAGATCTGGGGCGACGCGTATGATTTTTGGCGCCCAGGCGTCATTTTTTTGTTTGCATTTGTAGCATAGAATGCACCTGAATCTATTAACCTGTTCTTCTGCGGGTCATAGATTTAGCACTTTCTAACTACAAAGCGACACTTCTGGCTCAGGTAAACCATTTTTTAAGTGGTCTATCTGTTCCAGCAGTAATGTGCCTGGATTTGCTGTACTAAAGATATAAATGTGTAGATTTGTATGGTCGTAGTGAGACACGCCTTCAGCACCCCCCCTCCACTTTGTAATGCACCTAATATTGTAGTGCGCCTGCATAAAAATAGTGAATGCGGCTGCGACAGTTACTAGACTGTCAGCTACGATATTCACAGAATCAGAACGGTCGATACTCTCATAAATAAATTTGTCCCTCAGTTAACTATTAAAAAACATTTTTTGTAGAATGAAGGAGAGGATTCCATTGAAATAGACAGTACAGAAAAAAATGATTTACAATATAATTTTTCTTGCATGACATTTGAAGAACTACAAGTCATATCTAGGTTGAGTGAATTGCAGGGAGAAAGTCACAATGAAAATTTAGATAGAGATGTTGAATTTCGTGTTCCTAATCCAGAATTTTATCCTGTAACATCACGCCCTATAATGAGTGATTCATTTCAAGAACTAGTGGAAAAAGATTTGTTCAAATTACAACAGCAAACATACAAAAAAATGAAATACTTACCGCAAAATATAACTAATCACGAGAAACAAGCTTTAAAAACACCGAAAGAAAAAAAAACAAGTGGTAATAAAAAGAGCTGATAAGGGAGGGGCTATTGTAATTTTAGATAGCGAGCTATATAGAAAATTAACCTTAGATATGCTCAGTGACCACATATAGGGAACTGTCCAAAAAATCCTACATCAGATTTTCAAAAAGCTATGCAAAAATTATTGAATACAGGTGTTGAGACTCTTACGATATAGAACAATACATAAATTGCAATACAAAACATGTAGTGTATCTCATATCCTGTGTAGAATGCAAATTACAATATGTAGGATGCACTACCAACAGTTTGAAAACGCGAATTAGGAGACATCTTTCAGATGCAAAAAATCCCACATGGAACATCAATATGTCAGCAGTGTCCAAACACTGCATAGAAATACATAATCAGAATATAGCCAGTATAAAAGTAATGGGTATTAAGAAAGTTAGTTTAACCCCAAGAGGGAGTGATTTAAAAAGGAAACTATTGATGAGAGAAGCTTGGTGGATATTCAAGCTGCAAACACGACAACCAGAAGGTCTGAATATAAAATATGATTTATTATATCATTAATAATCCAACTGTGTATAAAAATATGATTAACATTGTTTTTAAAGTCAAGGTTTTTATGTAATTTAAATATATGTAATGTGTATACATTTAACAGCTAAAAATGTTAATGTAGGAAAGAGTTAAAAGGTCGAACAGGGCAACTCCCAGAAACCAACCTATAAAAAGGTAATGCATTGCAATGGCTAATATCAGCACAATGAATAAGATTTTTTTGAAATCGAAACGCATCTGTGCCAAGAGCATGTAATCATTTATAGAGTTTGGGTAACTACTCCCTGCCATGTATTTTAAACTTTGTATAAATAAAATAACAAGTTTTTAAGAAGACGGCTAGCTCCTGGAATCATTGTAGGCGTTGTCTGACAGACACTGCAGCAGCAGTAACAGAAGGGATATGTAGTCACCAGACTTCTGGTACAGTCCCGTTCATATATTTTGCCCCTGGTGTCTTCAGCAGCTTGTCACTGCAGGCCAGTAGCAGCCACTAAACACTGAATTAAAAAATGAAGCTGAGAAAACAGAACTGAGGTAATATGAATCGTTGTAGTGAGACAACTCCTCTAATGCTATGTTCAAAATGTTCAGCTTTTTAGATGCAGTTTTAAAGTAAAAACGAATGGATTAGGAGAAAGACTTGACTTGAGAAAGACCAGCTATTGCTTCAAGTTTTTTTTTTAAAAGATTAAAGATGATTGGTAACTTTTGCAACCCTTTGGATGATGTCTCTTTTGGTCTTGTTGAAAACAAGGAGAAGTCTCAGTCTTTCCTTAAAATGTGTCCTGTAATTATGATCCATTTCTGGTTTTGGCTTAAAAAACTGCATCTAAAAAGCTGAACCTTTGAATGCAACCTACAAAACAAAACAATTTAAATTCATATGGTGTCCCCCTAGTATGAAGCCTTACCTGCACTGACAAATTATTGACTAAAAGTGGAGAAAGCACCCTAGTAATTCAGACCTTCTTTAAGAGATCATTCCAAAAAATATTCATTCCTTATTCAGTATAATATAAGTTGCTCGGCACCTTCTATTTGACTTATTCACAAATGCTGGGTATCTAAAATTACAAAATCCACAATTTGTATATACCCACATAAAGGATTAAACATAATAAAATGCTTAATTAAATCGTATAAATTTTATGTTGAAGTGACCAAATCAGACATAAACGTTTTCGGTCCTGTTTAGACCTTCATCAGACGTGTCACTGAAAATATAACAAATACAAAATTACTTACATCACAACACATAACAAAACAATTACAATTTTCCAAGACTAACGTGTAACATGTAACAAACGTACAAATATTCTGCTCATACAAACATGAAATGTTAGATATTAATAAACAAACCATACGAAGTTACATTACAAGCACAATAACATATAGAGGTGCATGTCCAAAATCTCACAGCAAAACATACCTCTCTTGTAAGGTGATAGATATAGAACCTACAATGATATAAAGATATACCATGATTATAGCAATATCGCTAGTGAAACCATCACATTGTGGCTTGTAATAATTATATGCATGATGTTATATCACCCAATAAACTTAATAAACTTAGCCCCAAAGTCCACTACATTAATGATAATTTTGTCCCAATAATAAATATAGGAATGTAAAATTACATACCGGCGGTATGCAAGTAACAGGAACACTGGCCGCAGCTCAGTAAGGCAGGAGAAGAAAGCGCCGCGCTCCATTCAGAGCTCGGCGTCTCTAAATACCCAAGGCGCATGCGCCGTTCGGAATCCCGGACATACTTCACTGAAGGGCATGTTGAGTACAACTTCCGCCCTCACGATATACACGGCGCATGTGCGAATTGTAAAACGTTATATGCTATGGTTTTAAAGCTAAAGCAGACTATAGATGGTAAAAATTGCTATAATTATCCTAATCTGCAGATTATATTCACAATTGAATACAGAGGTTATGTATATAAGAATAATGCTCAAAATATCTTATTAAAAAGGAGAGTGATCATATTATTGTACTAATTTTGTTGTACTGATTTTTGAATGGACATGCAGCTCTATTAACATTTAACAGATTCTATTCCATTAGTATCGACATTTGTACAAAGACAGAATGTTAATGTGCAAAACCAACATACAACATACATCAAATAATAAATTGCAGCAATACCCAAAGAGTAAGTCCTTTCACAATAGCCGCAATACATCTATTTCAATTATCCTCCTCTCATTTAATATTATGAGTAATCCTTATCTAAATGAAAAATCACATTCTCGATTCAGGCCTTTAGGTGTTAAAGTATCTAAATGGTGAATCCACCATGACTCCCTCTCTCTCAATAATTTGACTTGATCTCCTCCCCTACGGGGACGTTTGACCTGTTCCACAATTTGAAAACGTAATTGTGCCACTGAATGTTTTGCCTGCATGAAATGCGCTGGAACTGGTAGCCAATTTTTCTGGCAACGTATTATAGATTTGTGACAGGCAATTCTGTCTTTTGCTCTTTGCATCGTTTCACCTGCATAAATGAGTCCACAAGGGCATTTCAACAAATAAATCACAACTGATGAATCACAGGTAAAAAAAACCTCTAATGGGTATTCTACCTGTGTGTGGGTGTTGTACAAATTCCCCTTTGATAACATTGGCACAATGTGCACAATGTAGACAGGCATAAGTCCCTCTCTTGGGGTTAGATAATGTACTTTATGTATAATGTACTTTAGTATAATGTTCTTTATGTCCCTGATTTTCCATAAAAAGTGAGAGGTATCTAGAATAAATGACGTTGAGACTTCGGGAGAATTACACATGAAAGATTTTGAACGTGATTCTAAAAAACTTGTATCTTATGAGTTACACTGTATAACTTTAGCCGAATACTGTAAGTCTAGTCGCATTCCGAGAGGCCTTAGATGCAATCTAAGACCTACATTATTTCAAGACGATGAGACGTATTGTGAAAAATTTGAAAGCATTTTAAATAAATGCTCATTGGATATTATGGTTTTGACAATTGAATACTTACAGAAGTCTATGCATGATCTCAAGGAACGCATTCATTCTATTGAGACTCAATTGTCTGCCATACTACCAACTACAGATTGGGCTAGTCTGAAAGAAAAATCTGAAAATAATTTAAGGGAATATCGCCAATATATTGAGAGGAAAAAGAAAGAAAAATTCTTTTGTGACACAGAGGATTACACAAATCAGAGAGTCTATAGATGGCGAGATTCTTCCTCAGGCAGTTTTGGAAGGGAGTGACGACCATCTTACGAACAGGGACAATCCAGTTCAGGGAGCGAGTACAACAGTTATTTACGTTGTCAACCTTTTTTAAGGGGACAGGGACGGAAGGCCTATTCAAAAAGACGAGGAGGACTAGATGGAGCAATATCCAAGGAAAATTTAATACAGGGTCGGACACGATCACAAGTCTAAATACTGAGGATAATTTGGTGATTAACATCTCATCAATTAATTTATCTCCCTCAGAATTGAATCTTTTGCAACGAGGTCTATTATTTTGTCCTACTCCTCTCTTTGATTCGTTTAAATTTGAACAGGAACTCAGATACTTTTACCGGACTCTACGTTTAAAGGCACAATTTGGCTCTGCTCAGGATGTTGCAAATGAAGGGGATCCTTCAGTTGCATCTAGTGCAATCTCAATTAAAACACTTGGACTGAGAACCAACAGTACCTTCACATGGTATTGAGGCAGTTATTTCTCTAATAGATAACGATATTCGTAGAGTTCTATCAGAACGAAAAAAGATGCATTTCTATGATAACTTGAGTAAGGAAGAAAGGAAGGCCTTATCCTCTCTCCAGAAAAATAAAGAAATAATATGCAAACCAGGGGACAAAGGGGGAGCCCTGGTAATTATGGATTGTCACATGTATGTAGAGGAGGTGCATCGTCAATTATGTGACACATCTACATACCAAAAATAGGATAGGGATCCTTTACCCAAAATTAGGAAGAAAGTACAGGACGTATTGGATGAATATTTATTGAAAAAGGTTATCGATCAACCCACATATAGGCACCTACAGATGCAACATCCAATATGTCCTGTATTTTATATACTCCCTAAGGTCCACAAGAGTTTGGACAGACCACCAGGTCGTTCAATTGTGGCGTCTACTGACTCAGTTTTCAGCCCAATTGCCAAGTTTCTTGAAAAAATCTTGACACCTTTGATTAAAGTCTCAACGTCATTTATTCTAGATACCTCTCACTTTTTACGGATAATTAGGGACATAAAGAATATACCTACTGATGCTCTACTAGTCTCTTTTGACATAGTGAGCTTATATACATCGATTGAACATCAGGGAGGCCTATTGGCAGTTTCCAAATTATTGAGACATTCTAATCTCAATGGGGAGGAACAAAGGTTCTGTTTAGAATTATTGACCATCATTTTGAACGTCGCCCCGCCATATGCGAATGCCTTTATGATTGATTTTGAGGAAACCCATGTCTATACTACAGGACATTTTCGAGATCAGATATTGATATAGAGGTGATATATCGACGATGTCTTTTGCATATGGCGGGGCGACCTTGATAGCCTTCATGCATTTCTTGGACATTTAAATTCCTTCTGTATTGGATTGCAGTTCACAATGGAATTTGATGATTGTCAGCTTCATTTTCTAGACACCTTAGTGAGGAAGGATGAATATGGAAATTTGTCCACCGACATCTATTCTAAACCCACGGACAAGAACAGCTTGTTAGATTTTAGGAGCTGCCATCCCAGGACAGGAACACTAAGTGTTCTTTACCGAAGTCCCAATTTGCACGGGTACGTCGTATTGTGTCTGAACCAACACTGCAGAGATGTAGATTGGAGGAGATGGCTGATAAATTCAGGAGGAGACATTATCCTGAGCATACTTTGACAATAACACAAACTGATGTCAATAATGATTCATATCAGGTAGGACCATCAAAACGTATATCGTTTATCAGTACACATCATCCAATAATGAACAAGATATATCAATGCATTAGGAAGAGGTGGCCCCTATTAAGTGATCATTATCCATCAATTGAGGAATTTGCTCATCCTGTAATGATCTGCTCGAGACGCCCAAAAAAAATTTGTGATTCCTTAGTGAGAGCAGATTTTGGCCCCACTAGGACTTCAACAGTACAAAGTACATTATCTAACCCCAAGAGAGGGACTTATGCCTGTCTACATTGTGCACATTGTGCCAATGTTATCAAAGGGGAATTTGTACAACATCCACACACAGGTAGAAGAATACCCATTAGAGGTTTTTTTTTACCGGGTGATTCACAGCTGTGATTTTTTTGGTTGAAATGCCTTGTGGCCCTCATTTATGTAGGTGAAACGATGCAAAGAGCAAAAGACAGAATTGCCTGTCACAAATCTACAATACGTTGCCAGAAAAATTGGCTACCAGTTCCAGCGCATTTCATGCAGGCAAAACATTGAGTGGCACAATTACGTTTTCAAATTGTGGAACAGGGTAAACGTCCCCGTAGGGGAGGAAATCAAAGTCAAATTATTGAGAAGAGGGAGTCATGGTGGATTCACCAGTTAGATACTTTAACACCTAGAGGCCTGAATCGAGAATGTGATTTTTCATTTAGATAAGGATTACTCATAATATTAAATGAGAGGAGGATAATTGAAATAGATGTATTTCGGCTATTGTGAAAGGAGTTACTCTTTGGGTATTGCTGCAATTTATTATTTGATGTATGTTGTATGTTGGCTTTGCACATTTACATTCTGTCTTTGTATAAATGTCGATACTAATGGAATAGAATCTGTTAAATGTTAATAGAGCTGCATGTCCAATTCAAAAATCAGTACAAAAAAAATTAGTACAATAATATGATCACTCTCTTTTTAATAAGATATTTTGAGCATTATTTTTATATACATAACCTCTGTATTCAATTGTAAATATAATCTGCAGATTAGGATAACAATAGCAATCTTTATCATCTATAGGTCTGCTTTAGCTTTAAAACCATAGCACATAACGTTTTACGGTTCGCGCATGCGCCGTGTATATCGTGAGGGAGGAAGTTGTACTCAACATGCCCTTCAGTGACGTATGTCCGGGATTCCGAACGGCGCATGCGCCTTTGGTATTTAGAGACGCCGAGCTCTGAAAGGGGCGGCGCTTTCTTCTCCTGCCTTACTGAGCTGCGGCCCCCGTTTTTCCTGTTACTTGCAAACCGCCGGTATGTATCTTTACATTCCCATGTTTATTATTGGGACAAAATTATCATTAATGTAGTGGACTTTGGGGCTAAGTTTATTAAGCTTATTGGGTGATATAACATCATGCATATAATTATTACAAGACACAATGTGATGGTTTCACTAGCGATATTGCTATAATCATGGTATATCTTTATATCATTGTAGGTTCTATATCTATCACATTAGAAGAGAGGTATGTTTTGCTGTGAGATTTTGGACATGCACCTCTATATGTTATTCTGCTTGTAATGTAACTTTGTATGGTTTGATTATTAATATCTAACATTTCATGTCTGTATGAGCAGAATATTTATACGTTTGTTACATGTTACACGTTAGTCTTGAAAAATTGTAATTGTTTTGTTATGTATTGTAAAGTGCTGCGGAATATGGTTGGCGCTATATAAATAAAGATTATTATTATTATTATGTGTTGTGACGTAAGTAATTTTGTATTTGTTATATTTTCAGCGACACGTCTGATGAAGGTCTAAACAGGACCGAAAACGTTTATGTCTGATTTGGTCGCTTCAAAATAAAATTTATCGATTTAATTAAGCATTTGATTATGTTTAATCCTTTATGCGGATATATACAAATTGTGCATTCCTTATTCAGTGTCAAGCAAAAGTTTTGCACTTTTGGCTTTCTAGCTCCATATCTCACCATCCACTAGAGCTTTGAACATGAGACTACCATTCTATAGACAATCATCTTGGCTATTTCATACATAAGTTTGACTTGCAACAAGTATACGCTTAGTTATGCAGATTCTTGTCATGTAACTGCATTGGTACTGCTTTGCTTCAAAAAGTTCAAGTCTTATTTTATTTGTATTTTGCAAATTCACCTCTGGCTTTCAGGTTACTTCTGCCTGTTCCCAAGGTTGGTGCATACTCGTAGACTCACTTGGGTACGAATACAGATTTTTAGTCAACTCCACCCAAACGTGTTCGATTGGGTCGAGGTCTGGTAACTGTGGGGGCCAATCCAGCAACATTAATTCATTGTCATTGAACCATTTTTTTAGGCAATCTTGACATACTGTATGATTTGGGTCATTGTCCTGCTGGGACCCTATTTCGTTTTTTTAACCCCTTAAGGACCATGTGTGTTTTTTGGTTGGCACGTTAGTTTTTTTCCTCCTCGATTTTTTTCTTTTTTCTTTTTACACTAGAGGGCGTGATCATTTATACAGCCTAATGCATTGTGGAGACAATGCATTAGGGTGTATCAAAAAATGGCAATAGAAGCATTCACAAGGCTTCCAGCTGCCATGTTAAGCCACCTGGGCCCTGCCAACTTTGCCATGTTTACCACGGCGTCTAAGGGGATAAAAAGCATGAGATTGCGGCGGCTCTATCACGTGCTGTAACTGACGGATGTAAGCTGAAATTAGCAGCAGCCAGCCGCTGGCTGTGTAGCGGGATCGTGCCGCGATCCCATTACAAAGCCCCTTACCGGCACTGGGTTCTTCCAGACCCACTTGCACCCATCAGAGCCCAGTCTACACTGTGTGCAGAATTATTAGGCAAAAGAGTATTTTGATCACATCATCCTTTTTATACATGTTGTCCTACTCGAAGCTGTATAGGCTTGAAAGCCAACTACCAATTATGTAAATCAGGTGATATGCATCTCTAATAAGGAGGGGTGTGGTCTAATGACATCAACACCCTATATACACTCACCGGCCACTTTATTAGGTACACCATGCTAGTAACGGGTTGGACCCCCTTTTGCCTTCAGAACTGCCTCAATTCTTCGTGGCATAGATTCCACAAGGTGTTGCAACGATGCTCAATTGGTAACAAAGGGCCCAAAGAGTGCCAAGAAAATATTCCCCACACCATGACACCACCACCACCAGCCTGAACCGTTGATACAAGGCAGGATGGATCCATGCTTTCATGTTGTTGACGCCACATTCTGACCCTACCATCCGAATTTCGCAGCACAAATCGAGACTCATCAGACCAGGCAACGTTTTTCCAATCTTCTACTGTCCAATTTCGATGAGCTTGGGCAAATTGGAGCCTCAGTTTCCTGTTCTTAGCTGAAAGGAGTGGCACCCGGTGTGGTCTTCTGCTGCTGTAGCCCATCTGCCTCAAAGTTCGCCGTATTGTGCGTTCAGAGATGCTCTTCTGCCTACCTTGGTTGTAACGGGTGGCTATTTGAGTCACTGTTGCCTTTCTATCAGCTCGAACCAGTCTGCCCATTCTCCTTTGACCTCTGGCATCAACAAGGCATTTTCGCCCACAGGACTGCCGCTCACTTGATGTTTTTTCTTTTTCGGACCATTCTCTGTAAACCCTAGAGATGGTTGTGCGTGAAAATCCCAGGAGATCAGCAGTTTCTGAAATACTCAGACCAGCCCTTCTGGCACCAACAACCATGCCACGTTCAAAGGCACTCAAATCACCTTTCTTCCCCATACTGATGCTCGGTTTGAACTTCAGGAGATTGTCTTGACCATGTCTACATGCCTAAATGCACTGAGTTGCCGCCATGTGATTGGCTGATTAGAAATTAAGTGTTAACGAGCAGTTGGACAGGTGTACCTAATAAAGTGGCCGGTGAGTGTAAAGTGTGCTTAATTATTAGGCAACTTCCTTTCCTTTGGCAAAATGGGTCAGAAGAGAGATTTGACGGACTCTGAAAAGTCAAGAATTGTAAGATGTCTTGCAGAGGGATGCAGCAGTCTTGAAATTGCCAAACTTTTGAAGCGTGATCACCAAACAATCAAGTGTTTTATGGCAAATAGCCAACAGGGTTGCAAGAAGCGTGTTGAAAAAAAAGGCGCAAAATAACTGCCCATGAATTGAGGAAAATCAAGCGTGAAGCTGCCAAGATGTCATTAGCCACCAGTTTTGCCATATTTCAGAGCTGCAACGTTACTGGAGTATCAAAAAGCACAAGGTGTGTGATACTCAGGGATATGGCCAAGGTAATGAAGGCTGAAAAATGACCACCTTTGAACAAGAAACATAAGATAAAATGTCAAGACTGGGCCAAGAAATATCTTAAGACCGATTTTTCTAAGGTTTTATGGACCTGATGAAATGAGAGTGACTCTTGATGGGCAAGATGGATGGGCCCAAAGCTGGAACAGTAAAGGGCAGAGAGCTCCACTCCAACTTAGACGCCAGCAAGGTGGAGGTGGGATACTTGTATGGGCTGGTATTATCAAAGATGAACTTGTGGGACCTTTTCGGGTTGAAGATGGAGTGAAGCTCAACTCCCAGACCTACTGCCAGTTTCTGGAAGACATCTTCTTCAAGCAGTGGTACAGGAAGAAGTCAGTATCGTTCAAGAAAAACAGGATTTTCATGCAGGACAATGCTCCATCACATGCATCCAAATACTCCACAGCGTGGCTGGCCAGTAAAGGTCTAAAAGAAGAAAAAATAATGACATGACCCCCTTGTTCACCTGATCTGAACCCCATAGAGAATCTGTGGTCCCTCATAAAATGTGAGATCTACAGGGAGGGAAAACAGTCCACCTCTCTGAACAGTGTCAGGGAGTCTGTAGTGGCTGCTGTACGCAATGTTGATTGTAAACAGATCAAGCAACTGACAGAATGTATGGATGGAAGACTTTTGAGTGTCCTCGTAAAGAAAGGTGGCTATATTGGTCACTGATTTGTTTTTGGTTTTGTTTTTGAATCTCAGAAATGTTTATTTCTAAATTGTCTGTTGTTATATTGGTTTACCTGGGGAAAATAAACAAGTGACATGGGTATATATTTGGTTTTTATTAAGTTGCCTAATAATTCTGCACAATAATAGTTACCTGCACAAACAGATATCCTCCTAAAATAGCCAAATCTAAAAAAAAACTTCCAAAAATATTAAGCTTTGATATTTATGAGTCTTTTGGGTTGATTGAGAACATAGTTGTTGTTCAATAATAAAAAGAATCCTCTCAAATACAACTTGCCTAATAATTCTGCACACACTGTATTGACTTTCATCTCATCGCTTCAAATTACCCGTTTCTACTTTCCCCCTTTTATAATTTTGTAAACTTGAGGCAACGCTTCTAATGATATTGAAGTGGAGACTTCTTCACCTTTATTTGGACCACCATTACAGACTTGTGTAATGCATGTCACATGATTCTTGCATAGATGTCTGTGATCTCACTATTACAAAGCATAAAAGCCGCCTCCACTGCTGTATTTGTGGCACCAGAACTGATAGACCTTGTGATGAACTGACTTGTGGACTCCGATATTTTGCTTGGACGTCTACCTCTTGACTTTAAAATAAATGGACGAACTTCATTTCATATTCTGCCAACTGTCATGGCACTCACATGATGCAGTTTGGCAATTTTCTTGGCCAAAAGACCACTATCGATGAGCTGGATGATGTGGTTTCTCTTTTCTTGGGAAATCTTTTTCATGGCTGCTCTTCGATTCGAACCAGTGACCATTTTCTTGGGAAACAACCTAACAACAGTCTGAGCTATAAGGGAATGTGAAAACAGGTTGTATTTTGTAGTATACAAGAAGAAAAAGATTGTTCTACTGCCGGGAGCAAAACAGTAACAATGCAGTTACGCGACAAGAATCTGCATAATTAAGCATATACTAAATAGTTGCAAGTCAAATTTATGTATAAGATAGCCAAGATGATTGTCTTTAAAATGATGGTAGTCTCACGTTCAAAGCTGTATTAGATGTGAGATATGAACCCTGAAAGCCAAAAGTTCAAAACATTTTTTACCATTTTGCTTGACACTATTTAAAACTCTATTATGTATGAGGAAGTAACCAAAAGAAACACAAATGACCTCTTGGTGGGTGAGGCACTTTTATTACAGGCTTCTGGTTACCAGGTAATATCGGTGGAATCCATCTGCAGAAGTATGAGTCACTCAAACATGTTGCTTGGCAAGAGGTGGGTCTGCTGGGTTACATGAGAGAGATAGCAATAACCACGCCAAGGAGTGGGAGCCTTAGGAGAAGTGACAGCCAAGGTGCCAACGAGATAAAGGTGGAGACGTAGTCGGGTCACAGGCAAAGGGTAGTAAGGAAACCTAAGTCTTGGGAAAATACTGAATACAGAGGAAATAAGGCACAGGCCAGGGGTGGTGTTTCTTTAAATAATGAGTTCAGACAGGAGATAGATTCAGTGGAAGGGAGTGTTGCATGTTAGAGGTACTCCCTCCTTTAAGCTCCCTCTTCTTCTAAGTATTCCGGAGGTGAAACCTACATATGAATTATGGAGCATTTATATTCCACAGAGGTTTCCATCACCTTTCTTCCTGCCTGAATCTCTTACAGTCGATCAGATAGTATATTTTACTTCTAGGGCATTTCTTGGACTCATATGTGTCACTGGAATATGCTTCTGAAGAAGAGATCAAAGGATCTTGGAAAAAAAAAATGAGGACCAGAACAACAACAACAGAGGCTTCAGAAGTGAGGCATGGAAGAAATTCAGGATTTGCATAGGAGGCGGCAAGCAGAGCTTATAGCAGACCAGGTTAATGTGATGAAGGACCAGACAGGGCCCTAGCACGCAGGTGATGGTCTTGCCCTTAGGAATCTTATGACTGAGTTCAGCCCCAGCTCCTACAGATGAAGCATCCACCTCTAAGAAAAAAGGTTTTTCTGGATCAGGCTGTGTCAGAATGGGTGCTGTGGAAAAAGACATCTTCTACTTCAGGAGGCAAGAGTTTAGAATTACCGCTTTACTTGGTTAAAGCTACAATGGGCAACACTGGGGTGGAAAAATAGGGATTGAATTGGCAATAGTAGTACATAAAACCAAGAAAGCATTGGATAACTCGAAGTTCAACTGGAGGAGGCCACTGAAGTACAGCAATTTAGCAGGATCCAACTGCACACCTTTATCTAAGACTGTGTATCCGAAAAAGGGCAGACTGGTCTGTTCAATCAAGCAATTCTCCAGTTTGGTGTAGAAGTGGTTGGTTTGTGTGCCACCTGAGAACCAGCCGCACATGATCGCCATGAGGCTTTAAAGCTAAAGAGAATATCAAGAGGTCATCAAGGTAAACGACGACACAAGTGTACAGGAGGTCTCAGAAGATATCATTGACAAGACCACTGAAGCATTACAAAGTTCAAAGTGTATTACTACAGTACTCAAAGTACCCGTCACAGGTGTTGAAAGCAGTCTTTCATTCATCTCCTTTATGGATGTGAATCAAATTGTAGGCCACTCGTAAGACAAGCTTAGTGAAGATTTCGCCCCACCAAAGTCGATCAAACAACTTGGAGATCAAGGTTAGCAGCCATCGGTTCTTGATGGTGATCTTATTCAAGCCTCGGTAGTTAAAAGGTTAGTCCCGTTTTGGGAAATCCTCTTCTGTGGCCGCTCGTTGGTAGCTGCGATCTGGCCCTGCATGTGAATTCGGAGGGCAGCACTAGCAATGAGCAGCCAGAGAAGAGGATTTCTCAAAACGGGACTACCCCTTTAATAAAAGGGTAAAGAGAACAATCTTTCTTTTTCAACAAGAAGAAACCAGCATCAGCAAAAGAGGATGACTTGTGAATGAATCTTTTCTGCTTATTTTCTTTGATGTAGGCTGACATGGCCTAGGTTTTAGGCACAGACAAAGGGTAAACTTTTTCACGAGGAGGCATGATGCCAGGCATGAAGTCAATTGGGCAGCCATAGGACCGTTGTGGTGGAGGGGTTTCCGCTTGCTTCTTGCAGAAGACATCCACAAATTCTTGATACAAGACAGGAAGACCAGGAAGTTGGATGTGTGAGGGGAGAATCAGGTTGCACCAGATGGGGTGGCATGAGGCACCGAGAGTGATACGACTCACCCTAGTGAGTGACTTTGTTCATTTTTCAGTAGAGTACTGGGGCATGAAATAGTCTTGTGGAATGACTGGTAGGTGGTACTGGGAAACTAGAGAAGAGTGAAAGTTTCCTGCGGAGCCTGAATCGAGAAAGGCAGAGGCCTGGAAACTCACACTAGATGAGGAACAGAGTGTGTCTGGCATAGTCAGGCCTGGAGAGGTTGTTTCTGTGCCTAGGATTGCCTCTCACATGAAGCCTAAGCGCTAGGCGTGTAATTCCTAGGAGCAGAGTTTTCCGATGAACTGGGCAGTCTCTTAGGAAATGTTCCTTGCAGCCACAATACAAGCATAGATTCTGGGTGCAACTATAGGTGTGTTCTTTCTATGTTACACAAACGTTCTCCATATGTATGGGTTCCTCACAAGAAAACGTCAGTGGAGGTCCCTGGAAGACCGGTGTGAGGAAAGAAAGTCTGCAAGGCTGGGAAAACATTCTCTGCTGGCAAAGTTCAAATTGTCTCTCAGCAAAACAGACATCAATTCTGGAGGTCAGAGTGATGAGGCCATCCATAGTAGTAGGAAGATCTCGACCAGCCAGCTCGTGCTTGATTCATTCGGTGAGGCCTTCCGAGAAGACCGCTATAGGAGCCTGATTATTCCAGGCAAGCTTAGAGGCTAGGGTGCAGAACTGTACAGCATATTGCCCCACCATGTTATCGCCTTAATGTGAGCAGAGCAGGGATTATGCAGCAGGAGAAGCATGCTATGGCTCTTCAAAGACCTTGCAGAAGGACTACATGAACTCTTGTAGATTAGCTGTCAACGAATCCCCTGACTCCCAGAGGGGTGTGGCCTAGGCCACGGCTTCACCAGAGAGTAAGCTAAGTAAGTCCACTTTGGCTTGATCTGTGAGAAACTTATTTGTACTTTAACGCTCGGCAAGAGGTGGATGTGCTGGGTCAGTGTGAGAGATGCCAGGGAGAAAAGTCTAAGAAGCAGGAAGCTCCCAGGTTGCTACCCCTGATGTGGTCGCTCACGGTAACAGCCAAGGTGCAAACAAGGTACAGAAGGGACAGGTGGCGGTGTAGTTTGGTCATAGATAAGAAGGTCAGGGCAGGCCGAGGGTAGTCAGGATATGTAAGCCAAAGGTCTAACCGGAAAACACTGAAAATAGAGGCAACAAAGCATGAACACTGAGGAACAAAACAACACACAAACTGGTACAGGTTGGCAGGTGATGTTCCTTTAAATAACGTCTGCCTCGTGTCACCCAGTCTGCTTTCTGCCGTGAAATATGATGGGAGGAATATGTACCTGCATTTAAAAAAACTATATAGATTAAGAATGTTTATTCAGTAAGAGTAGTGTGATTTTCATATGCAATACTTTTAAGCCTGAGTTTTAAAACCTTCTTTTTCTATCTTAGTATGCAACAGATTTTATTTCTTGAAATCTCATTTGCCGGTGCATATGTTTACTTTTTTTGAAAGACTAAATGCAAAACCTTATTCCTTACATTGGACAACAAAGATTTTGCTTCCTGAACACTTTTGAGTATCTTAATGTGAGCTACTGATCAAAGAAATCACTTTGAAATTTTCCTGCCATGTACTGTTTTTCTTAAATCATCTGTTTGAGCATTTTTTCCTTCATATTTTCAGGCTGTCCATGTATTATCCACAATATATGTGTGGTTATATAATTTATAGGCAATCAAAGGCATGAATTCCTTGCATTTCATTGAAGCTGCAAAACTTCAGTGGAAGTGTTACAGATTAGGCACATCTAGACATGTCTGGATGCTGTCTGCCAAGGCTGTAAAATCTGCTTGCAGAGATTCTGCAAGTTATTTCAATTCTAAGCAGCTATAAATTACAACAGTGGAATTTTACATAGCTAAAATAGCTAGTCTGTGTCAGAACAGTCACAATATCTGCTGTTACATTTGTGAAGAGTACACGTTTAAGCCTCAAAGACACACCATGACATGTCAAATCATTAAAGCCTATGAGCTGTACTTTGGATGCAAGACTGGTAATTAAGACAAATCCTTGGCTCCTCACATTTATTGTGCAAGATGCACTGTTGATCTTAGAAGTTGGCTGAGAAGTTCTTGCAAGTCAATACTGTTTGCTGTCCCAATGAAATGTTTATTTCTTTATTTTCGTTGCACCCATACTATTGATCCTTGGATAATGAAAATAAAGAGATAAACATGATTTTATTGAATTAATATTTTTTTTTCGTTACCCCCATATTATTATTCATTTTATATACACATCGGGACAACTTCTGTAGTCTTATAATTTGTTTTTCGGCCATGTACAGTTTTATTTCAGATTGCATTAGAAAACCCATAGGAGCATCGCTCACTCTCCCATTGGTCCAAATAACGGCGCCTCTTTTAACTTAGCCAATCACAGAGCTCGCTCGGAATTTCTTTTCCCCACAGAACTCTATGAGAAAGTAGCTCGCGCTCTGATTGGCTAAGCTGGACGAGCCCCCGCTAGCTCAACCAATCAGCTCGTTTCTGCCTTTTTACTGTATTTTGAACTGTCCCGCCTTGGAATATGATTGGTCAATTTTTCTCCATAGGTTATAATGGGTCCCTGTCGCTCCTATTCTGATTGGTCAATTATCCTCCCTAGGATATAATGGGCCACTGTCGCGCCTATTCTGATTGGCTTGTTTATGCCGACCAATCAGAAGAGCTTAAACAATTTAAATTACTGTATTTCCCAGCGATTCTCTCAATTGCAATTCCCTATGTAGCGCCGGTCTCGGCGACAAACGCGTTGTTCGGGGTTTTAACTGATTTATTTTTACAGAAGGTTTTAGCTCTTTATGTGATAATTTTTTACACTTAATCAAAATGATTTTTTTATTCATACTCCATGCCGCACAGCGCTGAGCGCCGAGATTTCAGTGCGCCGCTCTCTCCATAGACTACAATGGGAGAAGTAGCTCGCGCTCTGATTGGCTAGGATAGTCAAGCCCCCACTAGCTCAGCCAAATCAGCTCTTTTCTGTATTTTTACTGTATTTTGAACTGTCCTGCCTTGGATTTTGATTGGTCAAAACTTCTCCATAGGATATAATGGGTCTTTGTCGCTTCTATTCTGATTGGTCAATAGTTCTACATAGGTTTTAATGGGACACTGTCGCTCCTATTCTGATTGGCTGGTTTATTCCGACCAATGAGAAGAGCTTAAAAAATTTGAATTACTGTATTTACCGGCAATTCTCTCTATTGCAATTATTTATGTAGCGCTGGTCTCGGCGACAAACGCGTTGTTAGGGATTTAAGTGCTTTATTTTTAAAGAAGGTTTCAGCGCTTTATCTGATAATGATTTACACTTAATCAAAATGATTTTTTTTATCCATACTCCATGCCGCACGGCGCTGAGCCCCGAGATTGCATTGTGCCCATCTCTCCATAGACTACAATGGGAGAAGTAGCTCGCGCTCTGATTGGCTGGGATAGCCAAGCCCCCGCCGCATTAACCAATCAGCTCTTTTCTGCCTTTTTACTGTATTTTGAACTGTCCCGCCTTGGATTTTGATTGGTTCAAAAGTCTACATAGGCTATAATGAGTCTTTGTCGCTCCTATTCTGATTGGCCGAGATAGCCAAGCCCCCGCTAGCTCAACCAGTCAGCTCTTTTCTGCATTTTTACTGTATTTTGAACTGTTTCGCCGTTGATTCTGATTGGTCAATCGTTCTCCATAGGTTTTAATGGTTCACTGCCGATCATATTCTGATTGGCCGGTTTATGCCGACCAATGAGAATAGCTTTCAGAATTTGAATTACTGTATTTCCCGGCAATTTCCAATATCCGATTTCTTGATATTGCGCCGTTCTAGATTTTTGGAAAGTGGTTTTTTTTTTTATTATTTTTATTTTTGAGGTTGAGCTCTTTTCTGACATTGTTTTCCGCCTTTATAAAGGTGATTTTTTCGGATTCATACTCCTGCTGCACGGAGCGGAGCGCCGAGATTTCTGTCGCGATCTTCTATGTTTCCTCGCATGTTACAATCTCGCTTCACTTCGTCGCCGCCGGAGCATTTAGACCAAAATAAACCAGGTCTGCCTGTCGGAGCTGCCGAGCGCTGCACTGCGCCTCGCTTTGCCGACTCGCGATCGTACATGCCTCGGAGTTTGAGCGCGCAGCGTCCCACCCCGGAATGCCTACACCGCGCCCATTGCCCGCCCCTTCATGCGGGGCACAGCTGAAAGTGGCGAACGCTGCGCCTAACCCTGCATCCCCGTGTCCGACAGGGGGATTCGGGCCGGGAGGCGCAGGTTACGCCAGAAAACAGGCGTTAAGCCCGTTCATACATGTCGCCCCCAGTGCGCACCGCAATACGCCGTGTGAACATGCCCTTAGACTTCTGGGGCTGCCTGTGACATCACTATGCATCACGGCGGGGTATAGTGATTCACAGTAATGCTGTGTTCTGTTCTTCATTGTATCAGCGATCTGAAAATCACTGATACAAGTCCTATCTACCCTATAAATCTGCTATTTAACCTGCACGGTGAACGCCGTAAAAAAAAAAAATTACACATAAAATGGAATAAAAAATGATCAAAAAGTCATATAAATGCCAAAGTGGTACCAATAAAAACGTCAGTTCATCCCGCAAAAAAAGCCCATACATAGCTCTGTATACGGAAAAATAAAGTTATGGAGATGATAGCGATGCATAAATATTGTTATACAGAATATAAGCACTTTGTTTTAAGAAAAAATGCTTCAACATAAAAAAACTATATAACTTGGGTATTACTGTAAGCGCATCGACCCACAGAGTAAAACCAACTTGTCACATATTCTGCACGGTGAGCCATGTTAAAAATAAAAAACACTACTAGGATTGCAGTATTTTCTTCACTCTAGCTTCCAAAAAAAACAGATTTAAAAGCCTTGTCCCCCCCAAAAAGTACAAATAAAACGTCAACTCATCCCGCAAAAAACAAGCCCATACACAGCTCTATGTACAAAATAAAAAAGTTATGGCTCTCAGACTATGGCGATGCAAAAATGTGTTTTCCTTTTTGAATAAAAGTGTTTTTATTGTGTAAAAGCAGTAAAACATTAAAAATTAAATAAATTGAGTATTGCTGTAATTGTATCGACCTGCTGTGTCCTCTCTCCCCTCTTTAGGAGGTTCCTCTGTGACAAAGTGAAACAAACAACCCTGTGGGTTAAAAGATATAGAGCAATTCCAGATTTCCTTTATAAAACATTGAACTTGGTGCCAGAAACCAGAGATCCCCAGACATGACCATATACAATGATAAAGGTTTGCTCTATCTAGATCACATTTAGGACATGCTTGTAAATACTCAGTGTTCCTTGTTCTGTGGGAAACATGAAAAGCATAAATGGATCTATGTACTAACCTGAACAGTGTTTCCCTCCACTGCTCATTAACACCGGCCTGTCGCACTAAAATCATACCTTTGAGGATCTTTGACGCTAAGTCTGTATCCTGAATGTGGACTTCCCAGCACTTGAAGAGACCACTCTCCAAAATCTCAGTATCCTTTTTACGTAAACTAGACTAGATCCAAGACAGCAAACCCCTGCTACTTCTCATTCTACAAAGTTCCAAGAACTCCGTTGTCTCCCCCAGCGACTGAAGGTTTGTTACATTTGCTCTGCAAAAACTCTCAATTTGTTTATATTGGCATAGTTGATTCTGCCCCAGTTTGTATTTATCCTCCAACTGCTTCCATTTAAGTAATGAACCGAGGTTGATAATATGTCCAATAATACCCTCAACCCTTTTTGCCGCCATCTATGGAATCATTTATTCTCCCTCCCTCCCGGGTCGAAAAGAGGGTGTGTCCCAGAGGGGTAAGAAACCGGAAATATACATAGGCCTTTTGAACAACTTTCTGATATGTAGCCAAGTTGCCAAAGTATCTCTCAGAATCAAGCTCTGTTTGATGTCTTTGGAGTGCATTTTTAACGGTAAATGCAGCAATGTCACTAAATTGTCGGGGAGCGCCAGTTGAAATTACAGCTCTGAGTTAGAAAATATGATTTAGCCCCCCTACCAGTCCCTGACATGTCTCCACATGGCTGCTAAATTATAAAGCCTAACATTCGGCATTTGTGCCCCCTTTCCCATTGTCAGTTTTCTATAGCTAATGCGTGAGCGTCTGCCCTTCCAAACAAATTTCATGAAAGCACTGCGCAACACGTTAACATCCGTGTGCTTAAGCAGTAATCGGATGTTTTGTAAAGAGTAGAGTAATCCCGCAAAATTCACGGTTTTAATTAATTGAATTCTACCCATGACAGATAGAGGAAGATCTTTCCATTTGTCTAGCTCAGTTAGTATTTTTGTTATCAAAGGGGGATAATGCAATTGATAGGTCAGAGCTCCTTTGGTACCTATCTTAACCTCCAGATAGGTCAGGGTTATAGATGGGCGAAATGATTCTAACGAAGTGGAATTCGTTTAGAATTTCAGGAAAACTTCGGTTCTGAACAAAGTTTAAGTTTGGGGGGACTTCGGGAGAACGAGTGTTGCTTTTGATTGATAAATGGCTGCGAGCACATGGCGTTACATGGGGGCAAAAGCACTCTGGAGGAAGAAGGGCATAGCCTGATGACATGTGCAGAGATGAAGCCAATCAGAGACCGCGGGATTCTGTGACGTCACCGCACTATATAAGTCTGGGGCGCGCGCTGGGAGCTCACAACTCCTCTCCACTGTAACAGACTAGGGAAAAGGTGCAGCCAGCGGCTGCTTGTAATGGCTCTTACTGAAGAACTGATTTTTATACAGCGATTTTTTGGAGGTGTCTCAGTTTGTCTCATAGAACTGCTTCTCTTAATGTCTATTTCTGATTTTTGTTGGGTATCTGATCTGAAGTCCAGTGTGCGTCCAATGCAGCTGCATATACATTTTAATGCTATCTGCTCCACAGCACATTGAATATCCGAAGGGGGATCTAAGCCTGTTCCTGTTGTATTCATTTAAAGAAACAGCGTTTTTAAACAATACAAATACCACTTCATTTTTGATGCCTCAATTCTTTTGCGCAATTTACATCCAGGGTTAATTAAGCGTTGTTCAGCTCTTGTGGTGACTAAAGTAAACCACGTCTTCACCCCAAAAAATCATTTTTCCTGTAGCATAATTCACAAGCAAGTTAATTACAATTTTCGTCTAATTTTGATTAGCATAGAAAACACGCCTTTGTAACACGCTACAAAGCTCGTAGCTTTTTGGTTGCTCAATTGTTTGGCGCAATTTACATCCAGGGGTTTAATTAATCGTTGTTTTTCTGCCGTGGTGACTAAATTAACCATCTTCACCACCAAAACAAACATTTTTTTTCCTGTAGCCTAATTCACAAGCGCAGGAAAATTACAATTTTTTCTCTGTTGTGTAGCGTGAAAACACGCCATTGTAACACGCTACAAACTCGTAGTTTTGTTTGCTCAATCTTTTGTGCAATTTACCATCCAGGGGTTAATAAGCGTATGTTCTGCCGTTTGTACTCAGTAAAAAGAAACCTTTGTTTTTGTTCACCACCAAAGAAGAAATTCTGTACGCATAATTCATATTCCGAAGGTAAATTAAGCTGTTTGTGCTTTTATATTCCAGTAAAATAACCAGAGTTTTTTTACGGCAACATACAATCAATTTTTCCTGCCCATTTGTGGAGGCACTAATTATATCCAAGGTTACCTCAGCTACCGTTTAGTGAGTTCATTTTGAGTCAAATACAGGTGTGAATTTATCATATACAGATATCTTCATTAAAACAAACAGTGTCTGTACATTTTAGAACAACACAGTATGTCAGACAGGCAGGCTCTTCACCTGCGAAAGTGCAGAGGCATACAAACATTCCAGGCCCCAGGTCGCAGCACAGCTAGGGTACGACCGCAGCAAGGGGTCACCGGTAGAGGCCACAACTGCCGTTTTTTTTGTTTTGTATTGCCCTGTCATCTAAGCGCCCGTGTGGCTGACTACAACCCAATGGTATCTTGATTGGTTGACTAGATCAATCCACTTCCTCCCAGATAACATCTGACAACCCAGCCAAGAGTCGTGGGAACGTCAGACACAACCCTATTGGCATGGCCCGGGAGCGGGTCAGCGGCCCCACCGTCCTCCAACCTCGCCTCAGTCCCATCCGTTTCCCTCAGCCAGCGATCTCCTATGTGGTCCCTGGCTCAGCGCCACTATATAGCGAGGATGAACAATTTGAGGAGGGCAGTCAGCAGCAACTTTGCAGCGAAGAATGGGGCCAATATTCCCCTGCTTCTAGCTGTAGGCGGCAAAGTATAGATGAGGAGTGTGGCAATGGGAGGGTCATGTTGTGAGGGTCCATCCTCTGCATACCAAGACGGTGATGGGAACAGCAGTGACGATGAAACACAAATAGATGATGATGTAGCCGACCGCACTTGGGAGTCCGGGTGAGGCAATGCTTCACACGTCAAGTTGAAAGGGGGGCGTCAGCTAGCGCGTCAGGCAGCCGGCGCAGCCAGCAAAGTGGGTTGTGTGTCCGTGAAGTCATCGGTAGCAGCAGTGTAGGTCGGGAGCTCAAGAGCGGCCATGAGGGTAAAAAACCCGCTTCGCAGGTCCAAGAAATATCGCAACAGGGGCTCAGCGAGGCAGCAGTAGTCACTCAGTGCGGAGCGTTGCGTAAAATCCGATACTAAGACACGGACCGGTGTGGGTCAGTTCCTTTGCTAAGACACCGGAGGAAGCCGAATATGGTATATGTAAATCGTGGGCAGAAAGTGAAAGTGTGGCCAGGAGCTAGCGTTGTCACCTACGGCCCTGCGTCAACACATGGTCAGCGTCACCATACCGTGGCATGGGAGAACCGTGCTCAGAATGTGGTGGTCCAATTCTGCCGACCCGCAGCAACAGCAGCAGCAGCGCCCAGTGGCACACTATTCCATAGCAGCCAGTCAAGGCTCCACCCAACTCTGCAGAAGGGAGCTTGTTACAATTTGGACATCATCTCCCCAGTCCCAGATGCCCGTTCTCCCTCGCCTAATGGCGCCAGCAGTCGTTCAGCGAGTGATGCAAGAGACAACAGTATGCCATCCAACCATCCTAATTGCAGCAAGCTGACCGTGGCTCCTGTCCAAGTTGTTGGTACTGTAGCAAGTCCCTCCTTTCCAAATGGTGGACTCTGCACCGTTCAGAGAAGAACTAATGGCTTGTGCCCGAGCCGAATTGAGAGTTCCAAGCCGTAATTTCTTTTCCAAAAAGGTATAAAACAGTACCTGCCTTCATAAATATTTAGAACAGAAGGTGGGCCAGTCTCTGTGAGCTATCGGTTTATTCAAGTACACCACGGCAGCGCGGGACGTCTGGAGCGTAAACTACGGTCAGGGCCAGTACTGTCCATTAACGGACCCACTGGGTGAATGTGCTTCCTGCCCAGGCACACCAACAACTGACAGGAAGACGCCGCTTTCTCCTCCACGTTGTCAACTGCGGCCCTGCGCCAATGTCCGCCTCCTCCCCTCCCCTCCACCACCACACAATCAAAGCCTCCACAAGTACTGCTCATCATACCACATATGTAGGGCACAGCGGTGTCATGCAGTTTCTACATCTGGCTTCTCGGCGAAAGAAGTCACACAGGGAGAACTGCTCCGCGTCAATGCAGCAAGAAATCGATGTTGGCTTTCACCCGCGCCAACTGCAAATCGGAGCCATGGTGACGGACAATGGGAGAACATGGTTGTCCGCCCGCTGCTACCAGCTGCTCGAGGAGGGATGGTCCCATGCGCCTGCATGGCGCACCCGTTTCAATTCTGGTTGGGAAAAGGTTCCTGAAGTCTTTCCACGATCTTCAGAAGATTCTGAAAATGGCCAAGAAAACAGAGCATGCATTTCATCCATTCCTACAAAGCTAGGAACACCATCCTCGAGTTGCAGCGGCAGAACGGCCCTCCCCCACAGCACTCTGTATGCGATGTTTCCACCCGTCTGGATATTCCACCTGCACATGTTGGTCCACTGTATGAACAGAGAAAGGCCATTAACATTTTTTTTTTTTTTTGATGATCCAGGCGTAACAGCACGTACTCCCCTGTGTAAAACTTTTGATGTCAGCCATGCAGCCTCATGCGTGACAACCGCCGTTTGATTGAGGCCATTAGAGGAGGCCAACGTTATTTGTCAGTCGCCAGGACTATACGGACGAATAACGTCATTCCACTGCTTCATGTCCTGGAACAGATACTAAAAATCTGTCTGGGCAGGGACTGGAGACGTGGCACTACATCTCTCGGCCACATGATTCCCCGAAGGGTACTGAAATGGAGGAGGAGGAGGAGGACATTGGAGCAGCTACCGTGCTCCTGTACCAAGTTGTTGGTACTGCAGTCCCTCCCTTCTCCAAATGGGTGGACTCTGCACTCTGCACCCGTCAGAGAACTAAAGGCTTTGTGCTGAGCCGAGATGGAGAGTTTCCCAAGCCGTAATTTGTTAATTTCCAAAAGGCAGTACCCAGCACTTCATAAATATGTAGAAGAACAGAAGGTGGGCCAGTCCTTGAGCTTATCGTTTGTTCCAGAGTTGCACGCAAAGCGCGACCGTCTGGAGCTGTAACTATGGTCAGGGCCAGTACATGTCGCCTTTATGGCCCACTGGGTGAATGTGCTTCTGCCAGTACACCAACAACTGTGGACATGAGACGCCGCTTCCCCTCCTCACTTGTCAAACTGCGCTCCTGCGCCAATGTCCGCCACCTCCTCCTCCTCCACCACCACATACCATCTAAGCTCCAAAAGTACTGGCTCCATCATACCACATGTTAGGGCACAGCGGTGTCCCACGCAGTTCTACACCTGGCTTGCCTCGGCGAACGAGAGCACACAGTGGGAGGTAGGAACTGCTCCTCGTCATGCAGCAAAAATCGATGTGTGGCTTTCTCCCGCCAGCTGAAATCGGAACCATGGTGAGGACAATGGAGGAACATGGTGTCCCGCGCTGCACCGAGGAGGGGAATTGTCCATTCGCGCCCTTGGGGCCATGGCGCAACGTGTTCAATCTGGGTTGTGAAAAGGTTCCGTAAGTCTTCCACCGATCTTCATAAATTCTGAAAATGGCCAGGAACTGTGCAGGCACTTCATCCATTCCTACAAAGCCAGGAACAACCATCCTCTATTGCAGCGGCAGAACCCCTCCCCCAACACACCGTCGTGATATGCGATTGTTTCCACCCGTTGGATTCAGCTGCACATGGTTGGAACACGACTGTAGAACAGAGAAGGCCATTAACGATTTTTTGATGAAATGAGGAGGAGGAGGAGGAGGACATTGGAGCAGAAGCATTGGTCTGGTGAAATGAGTGATTTTCTAACCCATGTGAACAAGAGAGGAGGATCAGGAGCTGCTGGAAGGAGTAGATGGAAGATGAGGAAGCCGAGGCAGATGAACCCGCAAGCACCGTGCAGTATACAGTGAGATGGAGGCAGGAGCCCCTCAGAGTCACTTGTGCAGATGGCCCGCAGCATGCCTGATTTCCTGGCTATTGACAGCCGAATGAAGTCAGCCATCCGGCAAAGGATGACTTCTGGCTCTCCACCCTATTGGACCCTCGCTACCAGTCCAAAATGGGAGCCTTTTTCCCAGCTATTCCCATACTATAGGGAAATCCTCCGTAGTCAGTTGGCCGCTTGGTGTATTGGTGTAGGAAAGAGGGATTTGGGTTTTGAGAAACTGGGCTGACTTCTGTCCTCTTTGGCTACAGACTCTATGCTATTGACGGGTACTGCAACCTAAATGGGGAGGGGGCAGCTGTAATTGGGGGAGCAAATGGACAGGGAAGTTGGGAGACATAATTAAACTAGGGACTGGGTTGAGGGGTTACTAACCATATACGGCAAGATAGTGAAGATTAGAAGCTGGGAAATATAATGAAAGTGCAGGTGGCGTGGGAGGGAGGGGTGTAGCAATAGTTAAAAAGATCAGGAGAAAGGAATAAAAACTGAAAAATCTCTAATTGGCATGCTGACCAATGCCAAGATCTGATACCAACAAAAAATGAACTAGAATTAACTAATCAGCTGAAGAAAAATATGACATAGTGGGGATAACTGAGACATGGCTGAAACGAGAGCTACGACTGGCGTTAACTTACAGGGTTACAGTCTATTTAGAAGGATCCGTAAAGACCGAAGGGGGAGTGTGTATTGTCTCTATTAAAATCCTTGTCTGAAGGCCAAACATGCGGGAAGAGTATACGTACGGTATGAACAGTGGAATCATTATGGGTAAATATACATGGGGGTAACAATAACAATATAATACTAATAGGGGTCTCTATAAGGCCCCCAAAATATTACAAGAACCCCTGGGAAGATGTTACAGCACCTCATGCAAAAAGATGAGGCTGCTATATCAGAATGAGTTATTATTATGGTCGACTTTAACTATACCAGAAAACAATTGGGAATCTGAACCTGTAGCTCTCAAAAAGAAACAGGTTTTTTGTCATAACTAATGATAATTACCTTGCCAATAGTGCAAGAACCGACTAGAGGAAAGGACCTCTCTAGACTTAATATTTGACTAATAGGACCTACAGAGTACAAAGGTTCAGGTTGAAGGGCACCTAGGAAAAAGTGACCATAATATAATAAATTTCCGTTTATATCCTTCAATAGTGTTTTTTGTCAAGGAAGCCAAAAAAACACTGAATTGTAGGAAGGCTAATTTTTTTCTGCTTCGGGAAGCCCTAAACCGGTATTGACCTGGGACCAATGTGTTTAAATATGCAGAACAAATAATAAATTGGGAATATTTTTAAAACATCCTAGCTACCACTGTGAGAGGTACATACCTTATGGTAATAAAAACAATTTAGAAACAGGAAAACCAATGTGTATCAACAGGGATCGTAGAAGAGGCCAATAAAAAACAAAAAGAAAGTGTTTCATCTACTAAAACAGAGGGTAGTGAAGAGGCACTAAGAAGCTCTAAGGAAAAAAAATAAAGTGTTATAAATAAAGATAACAGGAAGCAAAGCAGGAGAAACGGAAAGTACATATCGCTAATAGAAAGTAAAACCTAACCCCAAAATATTTTTTATAACTATATAAATGAGTAAAAAAGATTAAAACCGAAAATTGGCCCTTTGAAAAATACGATGGGAGAGACAGTAGAGGGCGATGAAAAAAAAGCAAACCTATTAAACACTTTTTTCTCCACTGTATTTACCGATGAGGATGAAGCTTCCTGTTGGAACAGAGGGATAGGTAAACTCCAACTTAAAAGTTTCTTGTCTAACGCCCACCAGGAAGAAGTGCAGGCTACGTTCAATAGAAGATTAAAATAGACAAATCCCCAGGTCCAGATCGCATACACCCAGTTCGTGTCCTAAGGAGATATTAAGTGATGTCATAGATAGCCCCCTATTCGTTAATATTTATGGACTGTATAATAACTGGTTATGTCCCAAGATTGGCGCACTAGCAAATTTGATGCACAATATTTCAAAAAGGGGTCAAAAAGTGATCCAGAAACTATAGGCCGGTGAGTTTGACCCCTCTGATGTAGGTAAAATTTTGAAGGTTTCTCATGAGAATTTGCTATCCTGGAGTATATCACTGAAAATAAATATATAACGCCGTTCCAGCAAGGGTTTAGAAGGATCGGTCCTGTCATACTAATCTCCTCAGCTTCTATGAGCGAAGTCATGCTAGACTGATCGGGTGAGGCACTGGATGTCATATATCTAGATTTTCTAAAGCATTTCATAAATTAAAATGAGAATGCTTGGACTGGGAAAATGTGTGCAAGAGGGGTAAGCAACTGCTCACTGATAGAAAACAAAGGGTAGGTAATTAACGTACATAGTCCAGACTGGATTGCCTGTTACTAAGTGGGTACCACAAGGGTCAGTATTGGGCCCTATCCTCTTCAACATTTTCATTAAATGAACCTTACACAGGGATTACACAGTAGAAATACGATCTTTGCATCGATACTAAGACTGTAAAGGTAATCAACATAATAGGGGATAATGGTGTTATTACAAAGGGATCTGGATAAGTTGGAGGCAACCTGGGCAGGGAAATGGCTGATAGGTTTAACACCGATAAATGCAAGGTTATCCACATGGGAGGAAAATCATTACATCACTACAAGTTAAATGAAAAAGGCTTGGTAAAAGTGACAAGGAGAAGGACTTGGTAATCCTGTGGACAGTAAACTTAATTGTAGCAGCAGTGTCAGACAGCACTGCCAAAGGCAAATAGGATCATGGGGTGCATTAAAAGGGGCATAGAGGCACATGATGAGAACATTATTCCCCCATTATACAAGTCCACCTGGTTAGACCCCACACATGGAATATTGTGTATATCTTTGGGCACCAGTGCACAGAAATACATTGTAGAGCTTGAACCGGTTACAAAGGCGGGCACAAAAATAATCAAAGGACTGGGTGGGACTACAATACACGTAAAGATTAGCAAGATTGGGGTTATTTAGTTTAAGAGAAAAACGGCTTCGTGAGGACATAATAAATATGTTTAAATACATTCAAGGTCAATATAAGATCTCTCCCAAGATTTATTTATATTCCCAGGCTCGTATCGTAGAACAAGGGGCACCCTCTACGTCTTTGAGGAACGAAAGTTTCTACAATAAACATAAAGGGGATTCTTTTACTGTAAGAGCAGTGATACTGTGTTGTAAATTCTCTGTCAGAGGAAATTGTCCATGGTGAATCACTGACAGATTAAAAAGGTTTGGATGCATTTCTGGGGCGTAATAATATAACAGGTTAGTAGTGTCCTAGATTCTGGATGGGGTCATTGACCCAGGGATTTATTCTGATTGCCATATGGAGTCGGGAAGGAATTTTTTCCCTAAAATGAGGACAATTGGCTTTTAACCCTCATTGGGTTTTTCGCCTTCCTCTGGATCAACACCTTAGCACAACAGGCTGAACTGGATGGACGTCTCGTCTTTTTCGGCCTTACAAACTATGAAACTATGAAACTATGTGCGGCATCGTTCCCCCTCTGACAGGTCTGACCGGGGGGTTCTTCAGCGCTCCCGTACTACTGCCGCGGCTGCTGGGGAAAGTGGGGGGTCGGAGCAGTACTAGCTCCATCAGCAGCAACCTTAAGTCTGGAGTCACTGATGACAGCTTTCCTTCACCCAACCTAGTAGGAGGCAGTCCCGCCACAGCAGCAGGACCTGGAACAGACCCTGAAGCAACAGTTGGGGCCTACTTGGACAGCACTACTGCACCCCAGTTAAAGATTCCGCTGGACTACTGGCAGCAAAACTGGATGTGAGGCAGCAATATGCCTGATGTTTGCAGTGGAGAAGCTGTCCCTGCCCTGCCAGTAGTGTGGCATCATAGCGGGTGTACATTGCGGTGCGGGGGCCACTCGTTACCCCAAAGAGAACCCACTTTCGTCCACAGGGAAATGTGGAACGACTGACCTTTGTCAAGATGATTCAGGTTCAGGCTGGAATCGGCCAGGATTCCTCACACCAATGCCTTAGACGTCAGACTACATCTCAATGACCCCACCCAACTTTGAGAAATGAGTCTGGTTCAAACTACCTGCCTCACACTATTCTGATGCGCCCACCATCGACTGATCCACACACTGCTGACAGTTTCTCCATCTTCCACCCAACCATCTTTACCAGGACTGGTATTGCCACCCACCTCCCGCACTCTGTCATTGTGCCACTGTCTGACCTCATGCTGCTGCTTGTGTCTGCTGCCGTGACCCTCCACACTGGACATTGTGCCACTCTCTGACCTCATGCAGCTGCCAGCCGTCACCCTCCACTCTCTGTCATTGTGCCACTCTGTGGCCTACTCCCGTTTTTGCCAACCTCCAGAATGTCATTTGTGCACTGTCTGACCCCATCTGCCTGCTGGCCACGTCACCTCACGCTCTGTCATGTGCCACTCTGTGGCCTACTGCTGTTTTTGCCACCAATCCAGAATGGGATTGTGCCACTGTCCTGACCCATGCTGCTGCCGCACATCCACTCTCTGTCATTGGTGCCACTCGTGCCTACTTCAGTTTTGCCACCTCCAGAATGATCATTGTGCCACTGTCCTGACCTCATGATGCTGCTGCTGTGCTGTGCCGTGACCTAGACCCATGTGTCATTGTGCCACTCTGTGGCCTATTCCAGTTTTTTGCCACCACTCCAGAAATGTCATTGTGCCACGTCTGAACCTCCAATGGCTGCTGCTGCTCCTGTTGATGCCGTCAACTCCACACTGTGTCATTGTGGCCATCTCACTGTGGCGTTTTCCTGTTTTTGCCACCTCCAGAATGTCATGGAGCCACTGTCTGACCTCATGCAGCTTAGGCTGCTGCCGTCACCCACCCCAACTCGTGTCACTAATGTTGCCACCTGAGCTCTCAGCTTGTTTTTTTTCCATCGTTTCGCTGTCCATGACTATATCGGCAACATTCCCCGCTTCATTTTTTTGGTCAGTTTTTTGCCCTCTTAATTGGCCCAGGGAATTTTATAGTGAAGGATTCTAAGAGCGGCGGCATTCCATGTGCGTGTCATAACTAAAACACAACCATTGTATGAAGACCAAACTAAGCTCCTCTGCATAATTAACATGGCACAGACGTTCTACAGCACCTGCAGCTCTGTGCACTGGAAATAGCTAATTTTTAAACGTGATTCGTCCCAAAGTAATTCACTATGAACGAGTTATTTTTTGTCGGGAAATTCGGCAAAGTGAGCGAACCGAATTTCGAGAAATTCGCCCATCTCTAGTCAGGGTATCTACCACCTCCACTCCCATTGACTGACGGTGAAATGCACATATGATCCCATAGGTAAAAGTTGACATTTCTCCTTATTAAATTTAAACCCAGAAAATTCTCCATATTTGTCAAGTGTTCCCAATACGTTCTCAAGTTACTTTGCAGGATTACCCATAAGAAGGAGCATATCATCCGCAAAGCAAATTACTTTAATTTCTTTGGATCCTACTTTGATGCTGCGAAATACGTCGCTATTTATTAAATGAACCGCTCCAAGGCAATATTAAATAGCATAGGCGAGAGAGGACACCCCTGCCTTGTTCCTTTTTGGAGATAAATTGGTGGTGAGATGAACCCGGATATGGTTTAGTTGGGGCCCTTTTGTCATGGCGTTAAAAATTTAAAATTTTTCCCAGTAAAGATTTGTTAATAATTAGCCACCCCAATTAATTAAAAAGGGCTTTTTTGATCAAACCCCAGTAAAGCCGGGGACCCTCCACTTATAATTTTTCACTACATCTTGCCGTCAAATTTTGATGTTTTTAAAGCCGTCCCCCTTTCAAAAACCCATTTGGGTTTTCCTAGGTTTGGGCTTGGGGGTGATAATTTTCGGAAATTATTTTCACGTCTTGATGATCATGAGGGGGGGTAATACATTAGGTGTAGGGGATCTTATTTCTTTAAAACTTTTAAGCCAAAACCCAGACGAAGCGGGTGTTTTTTTGAATAACCAGGAAAACAGAAAAATATGGGGGTTTCCTTTTGAAAAGGTTTTTAAAAAAAAACCCCCAAAGTGCTTGGGTTTGGGTTTTGGGGGTGGTGTTTTTGATTGTTTTATTCCTCAAACTTTCCCCATTAAAATTTCCCTGTTCCCTTTGATAACTTTTTTAATTTGGATGCTATAGAAAAATTTCCCTTGGGTGATATGGGGCTTTGTGAATTAAAATTTTTTCATAATATTTGCTAGCATATCAATAATCTTTTTAGGATTTTCTTCTATCTTACCGCTGCCCTTTTAAGAAAGAATACCCCCGACCCCAAATTTTTTTACCAAGTTGGCTAAAAGTGTCGCCTTAACCAAAAAAATCAGGGGGTTCAAACAATTCCATAGAAAATAAGCTCTTTTGTGGGTTCAAAGGTTCAAAGCTTTTTTTTGGGTGCATTAGGAAAAAATTACTCCCAAGAACCCCCTTCCCCCCGTATTCCCAAAAAACCCCGGGGGAATTAAAAGAAAATTATCCCCCTCATATTTAATCCCCCACCTCCCCCCCCCAATTCCCTTTAAAAGATCGTACCGAAGTGGCCCAGGAAACCTCCATAGTATGTCATTTTTTTTTGGATGAAGGTTTCTCAAAAAAAGGGGGAAGGGTCAATTTTCCCCGGTCTGATTAGATGACTCGACTTCTCAATAGGATTTTTAAACCAAAAAGTATAAAATTCGCGAATGAAAGTGGGGGCGAAAGTGGGGAAAAGTTTCCTCTGGTTTGAACTTCCACAACATCTGTCAAACCCCATAAATACAAGTCACCATAAAGCTTTTTAAAAAGGGTTTGGTCCTTGTCCGTTCGTTTAATTCCGCTTTTTATTAACAATTAAAGTGCCATTAACAGATGCGTTCCATGTTTAGATTTAATTGAAGGGGTTAAAAGAACTTTGCCTGTTTTTTCGGGGCAAATGTTTATATTAAAATTTTAAGTTAAATATGTTAATAAGTTAAAACTGAGATTGCCTGCTGGAGTCTGTACCTTTATAACCTGGCCTTCCGCATCAGTTTCCTGCTTTGTGATATTACAAGGGATATTTTTATTTAACAGTAACACCCCTCCCGCCTGCTTGGCCGCCGCTGGATACTTCTCCCCCCCTTTTTAAGGCGACTAAGGTTTCTATTAAGGGTTTTTCCCTGGAGATGATAGGTTTTTTTTTTGTTTCTTAAGGTATCTAAGAACCATCGTTCGTTTCTTGCGAGAACGATGGTTCCATGTTAATATTCCATGTTACTATCCGCATAATTTACCCAGGTTAAACATTTTTGAGGATGCAACTAATGACCCTAGAGAGTACAAAAAACCCAACAACCCCGAAAAAAAAAAAATCAATTGTTATGAGTCCATTTTTTCCAAAACTTTTGACTTCTTTTTTTTGTGATTTTAAACCGGGGGAAGTATTCCCCTTGAAATGAAATTTAAATGCCCCAAAAAACTTTCCCCTCCAGTTCATTTGCAGAGCCATAAAAATTTACAGTATCCCTGAGGATTGCAGTTATAAAGAAAAAAAAATTTAAACCCCCTTTTTAAAAAATAGAAAAAAAACCCCTTTGGGTAATTTTTTAACCTCGGGAAATTTCTTGTGGTTTCCACAAGGTTCAAATAAGGCAGAACCCCATTTAAAAACCGAGATTAGAAACTGTAACTTTGATGAATACTTTTTTGGATTCTATTTTAAATGTTGAATTGTTCGGGGTTTATTTTTTTGGTCTCGTGGCTTGGTGTTGGTTTTTCGTCCTTTGCTCCCCCTTTTTTCCCCAGTTGACCAGATTACCGTTTATGGGCCCAAAAACCCTTTGATTGCTCCCTTTCTCACCAAGCGTTAAAAAAAAGGTTTTGGGCCTTTTTCCGGAAAAAATTTTTTAATGGGATGTTGTAAATTGAAAAGGATTGTTTCTTTAAGAGTGCTGTGCAAATTCGAGAATGGTTTTCTTTCCCGGATATCAAGGGGTAATGCAAAAAAAGAAAAAATTCGTCCCATTAAGGGTTAGGCGCCCTTTTTGCATTAAAACTGGGGCTTTTAAATAAACCCGGGATTC